>JAPFFP010000070.1:25400321-25424820 GCA_026153255.1 Solanum medicagineum
AGGTTACTCCATTTGAACTTCCCTTCATCCTTCTTCTACATCTTGGGTTTCTTAGAGCCTTCAGTTCTCTGGGAGGAGGACTTGGTTATCTCTGTCTGCAACTTGAGATGAACCAAGTCCTCATCAGACTCAATCTCACTATTTTCTTCCTCAACATCTACATTAACCTATTAATCATCAGGCACCTCCTCATCTTCCACCACTGTGGTACTCCACAACTTTCTCTTTTTATCAGCCTTAGACTTACTAGTTCCATAGCATCACTAAGTAATTTCATATGAGTAACCATGGTGGGATAAGTCCTAGTGACTGCTGGAGCATCCTCACTCACCTTCTCTTTTCCCTTTTTTATGAAAACCTTGTCCCTCACTGAAGCAGGATCAGAAAGGACAGCTGGATTTTTGATTTTTTAGATCAAAGGAATATTGTCTTCATCATCATCCTGCTCCCCTTCCACAGTCTCGACAACAGTCAATGGTCTGACTTCAGTCACATGCGTCTGACCGAACCTGGGAGTACTTAGTGCCAATTCAAGATTAGACCTTTCAGGCTCCTCCCTGGTAAAAATCCTATGTTCTTTGAGTTCAATTAGACCTTTGTCCACCCATTTCGGTCCCTAAGTAAGAATGTTGGACTCCACTCCCTTGCCAACAGTCAGATCCCCATCAAAATGTTTCTCAAACATAAAGGACGAAGTGGGACCTGGTTGAGAGGAGTTACCCTGTTCTTCAGCAGAGTTGGTAGCATCAATGCTTGGAGGCAGTCCTTCAGACAAGAAACCAGGTGCTCTAATGGGTGAGTCTGGAGGATAGTCCTTACTCACAACAGAGGCAGAGGGTGCAAATATTTCAAGGGACGTAGGGGATAGAGAAGAGGGATAGACAGTATGAGTCAGAGATTGCAACTCCTCAGGTTTGAGGGGAGTATGAATGGGTATGGGCAGTGGTATAACGATTTTTGGGGACATGGGTAACTCATTACCGGAGGACATTTGCTTTTCGGAGATTGGTAAGGATTGAAACATTGTTAAAGAGCAAACAAACAAAAAGCAAGAAAAGAATTGAAGATAAAGAGAAGAATATGGCATATTTGAAGTAAACGATGAGGAAAAAAAATGAGGGATTCAAGGTACTAAATAATGGGGGAAAAGAGGCATCTGGTCCCTGCTCGACGCTTCGGGTACTGGGACTAAGGGACGTCACTTCAGAAAAGCTGAATCGATGTGACAGGTCCTGAAGAGTCATATTAGTGCTACAATGTTATGCAAAGAATACTAACTTCATCAGGAACCAGGTCCCTGATGAGCAGATACTTGAATGAAGCTCCTTCAAGGCCATATCTTCAAATCCTATGAGACTGCCGATTTTCCAAACCTGCAATATACATATAGGAATTCAACTTATTGTGAATAATTACTCAGATACTTGCATAGGAATTTTAGCCAAAAAAAAGAGAATATCACTGTCATAGAGACTCATAGTGCTTTCGTTTGATTAAGCCTAGCCTTAATCTATTGCGCTCAAATTGACCTATGTAGAGAGGCTTAGTGAAAATGTTTGCAATCCTCAATGCTACAAAACTTCATGCAAATATTTCCCTTGTCAACCTGGTCCCTGAGAAAGTGATATTGCACATCAATGTGCTTTGTTCTCTTGTGCTAGACAAGAATTTTGGCCATGTTTAGAGCACTGGTATTATCACACATCAAGGGTATTGTATTAGTCAATACCCCAACGTCCTTGAGCTACTATTTAATCCAAAGCAACTGGGAGCAACAAGCAGCAACAACTACATATTCAGCCTCAGCAGTGGATAAGGCAATAAAATTTTGCTTCTTGGTGCGCTAGGAGATTAGTGAAGAACTACATCAGTATATGCCACAAGATCAAAAGAGTCTAATGTGATAGAACAAGGCCAAGCTTTCAGTACCCTTGAGATATCGAAGAATCCTCTTTGTGGCCTTCAGGTGAGACTTTTTTACGTAGGCTTGAAATCTAGTAGACATACCAATACTGAAGACTATATTAAGTCTGCTAGTAGTCAAATACAATAGTGACCCAATAATTCCCCTATACATAGTTGCATTCACCATAGGACCAGGTTCATCAGCATCTAATTTAGAGCTAGTACCCATAGGATTATTAATTGGTTTAGCATCCATCAGCTGATACCTTTTCAGCAGGTCCCGAATGTACTTTTCTTGACTGACGAAAGTACCATTTGGAGTTTGTTTGATCTGCAATCCAAGAAAGAAACTAATCTCACCCGTCACGTTCATCGAATTCACTGCGCATCAGGTCCCCAAACTTTTGACAAAGTGAATTTGTAGTTGTACCAAAAGTGATATCATTAACGTACACTTGTACAATCAGCAGGTTCTTCCACCTGATTTTCAGAAATAGAGTATTATCTATTTTGCCTCTTTTGTACCCATGGCTGAGCAGGAAACCAGGTAGTCTCTCATAACAGGCCCTTGCAGCCTGTTTTAAGCCATACAAAGCCTTGTCCAACTTCATCACATGGTTTGGAAATTCACCATTCTCAAAGCATGGTGGTTGCTTCACAAAGATCTCCTCCTTAAGGTACCCATTTAGAAATATACACATCACATCCATTTGGAATAATTTGAACTCCATGTAAGTAGCAAAAGCAATCAGAATTCTGATGGCTTCCATTCTGGCAGCTGGAGCAAAAGTCTCATCATAGTCAATGCCTTCTTCTTGGTTGAATCCTTGCACCACCAGTCTAGACTTGTTTCTTGTAAGGGTGCCTTTTTCATCCAACTTATTGCTGAACACCCACTTAGTCTCTATTGAAGATCTATCAGAGGGCCTAGGGACCAGATGTCACACCTTGCTTATCTCAAATTGGAGCAACTCTTCTTTCATGGAATTCACCCAGTCTGCATATTTGAGAGCTTCTTTGACATTTTTTGGTTCAATAGAGCAGAGAAATATGGCAAAGGACTTGAGATTTCTAGTCTTAGACTTGGTTTGGATTCCAGAGTCCAAGGGAGAGACTAGATTGTCAATTTGGATAAGAGGACTGATGCTTCTATCTGAACCCTCTACCTGTTGGCTGACTCTAACTCCATGTAGTGCCAGGACTATCTTCATCTTCTTGTTGAGTCGTGTCCAATGTTTAATCATGACCATCATCAGCTTTTTCTAGTTCTCTTGAAGGCGTACCAGGTCCCTCCGTGAACTCCCTGTCAGCATCTTCATCATTAGTCATATCACCATTGTGAGGAAAAATATCAGTTGAGAGATCATTGACCACGCTATCCTTTTGAAGTTGAAGTAACTCTTCCATATCAGAATCATCTCTGTCATCAAGGTTTTCCATATTTCCAGATTCATCAAAAATGACATGCACACTTTCTTCAACATAGAGGGCCCTTTGCTGAATACTCTATAAGATTTGTTGTTGTTGGAGTATCCAACAAAAACACCCTCGTTTTTGAGTCAAACTTTCCAACATCTTCTTTGCCATTTATGAGCACAAAGCACTTACATCCAAAAGCTCGCAGATGACTGATACTGGGTTTCCTTCCAAAAAAGAGTTCATAGCTGGTCTTGTTTTTAAGGGACCTGATTAGACACCTGTTTGTCACATAACAAGCATTGTTGACTGCTTCACCCCAGAATTTTTTTGCCAAACCAGATTCAATCAACATAGTCCTTCCAATTTCTACCAGTGTTCTATTTTTCCTTTCCACAACTCTATTTTGTCGTGGAGTCTTAGGAGTTGAAAAATTATGGTGGATTCCTTCATCAGTACAAAAATTATCAAACTTGGAATTCTCAAACTTTCTTACATGATCAGACCTGATCCCTGTTACCCTATTTCCAAATTGATTTTGAACCTGCTTGATGAGAATTATCTGTAACTTAGCAGCTTCATCTTTGGATCTCAAAAACTTCACCCAGGTGTACCTTGAATAGTCATCAACAACCACCAAAATCAGGGGTGAATCTATGTGTTAGGAAGGGGGTGCCACGGCACCTAGTGAATCGGTCGAAACTTTGTATATATGTGTATATATATTTAATAAATATAATACATATTACACAGGCCACCCATTGAAACAAATGTCTAAAATGTGCCAGTGGCAAAGTATGGAATAGTTCACCCCAGAGATTTAAGTTCAAACCCACGTGAAGTTCAAATTTTTGCTATTTTTGCTTTGCTGTGAATAAGTTGGATTCAACTCTTCTTCTTCTTTTTTTCCATTAATCTTCTATAAATTTATTGTTTATTAATTCAAAATATAACTTTTTTGCTTTGATTAATTTTTAATTATTTTTACTTTAAGTATTAATTTTTCATGTGGGTGTTGCATATGTATGTTATATTAATGAGTAATATACTTTAAATATCATCTAAATATTAATTATTTTTAAAATGATTAAATATTTTTTAAAAAAATTGAATTTTAAAGATGATGGATATTATTATGTTAAAGTTCATTTAAATTTAGATGTTAGTTTGATTTTTCACTGATGTACATGCTAAGTAAAGATACTTGTATTGAACCTACAATTCTTCATTCGTTTTACAACGATATAGTTGAACTTTAACGTGATTTGTTTTCCTTTCTAAAAGACTTAGAGAATAAGACCTCTTATTCCTAAAGAAAAATTCACTATAAAAGATGGATTACTAATTAGGTATCTTGAATATCTGAATATTTAAAAAGAAAACATAACTAAATATGCCTATTTGATCGATTCGTCTCTAAAAATTGAAAGAAAAAAATGAATCACGATAATCCAAAATTGGAAAAAGTAACCCACTTATTTTTATCGAAAAATTTAGCACCCAGAACCTCCAAATTCTAGATCTGCCTCTGACCAAAATGTACTTCTTGCCACCACGACTTTGAACCTTAGCTGGACCATAGAGATTAACATGAATAAGTTGAATAGGCCTGGTGGTATTGACCTCATTTTTTGGATTTGAATGAGCTCCTTGACTGTTTCCCATTTGCACAGGCTGCACACACCTTGACATTGTTGAAGCTGATCTTTGGCAATCCTCGAACCAGTTCCTTGGCAATCAGTTTATTTAACAAAGATGGACTGACATGACCCAATCTTCTATGCCATCGATCACTGGATTCATCCTGTACTTTGAGACAAGTAAGATTGTCTTCCTTGGTAGTTCTGAGATCAGCCACATATATATATTTCTACACCTTTTGGTTGTGAGGTGGATTACTTCTTTAGTCAACAAGCTAGTTACAGTGCACTTGTCGGATAAGAATTTCACCTCATTCCCTTTGTCACAAATTTGAGATACACTAAGAAGACTATAATTTAAACCATGAACATAATACACATCTTCAATAACTTTCACAAAACACTATCCAATTTTGTCAGTTCCCATAATATACCTTTTCTTACTATCACCAAATGATACATTGCCACCTTGACTTCTTTCAAAGAGAGGAAGTTTTTAGTCCTTCCAGTCATATGCTTGGAGTATCCGATATCCATGAACCAGCATTGACTGCTTCCTCTAGACTGTTCCTGCACAAGATTTATTTGTTAGTTTTGGGAACCCACTTCAGTCTGAGTTCCCAGTAACGAGACAAAGGCATAACCAGAATTTTCTTGGTCCAAGAAGGCAGTATTCTGTTACTCTGGTTTGACTTGGGACCTAGTCCTTCATTCACTTTCTTACTTCCAGAGTAATCAAAATGTTGTTTTTCCAGAGTTCTTCTGACTACTTCACAGTTGCCTCTTAAGTGACCATTTTTACCACAGTGTAAGCACAACAAGTTGTCAGCAACAGAAACATATTTACTATGACGACTATAAGGGAGGGGGGATCAATTTTGTTCATATATCCTAGGCCCTTTTTTTCATGTCCCCAGTGGTTAGTCATATCCCCCAACAACTTGGATGAAGTGGTCCATTTCAAGAACTTGTTCAGATCATCCTTGACCTTGACTAGGTCCTTCTCCATCACAGCATTCCTTTCTAAGGAAAGCATCAACTTCAACTCAGAGTCTTTCAGTGTTTCCTCTAGGATAAGTTTATTTTCACTAATTTTACCCTTTAGATTAACATCAGATCTAGACTCATTTTCCATCAAGTTCGAAAGCTCATTTTTCTCAACTTCTAAAGCCAAAACTTTTACCTCTAAGTCAGATACATGATTTGTTAGAAAAGTGTTTTCATCTTGAGAAACATCAACACTGTTGTTTAACAAATCATTTTCAGTAGTCAGTTCACAAATGAAATCAATGAAAACACAAGAAAGCTTTTTCAATTTCTTGGTAGAATAAAGATCTAAATTTTCTTTTAGATCAAGTAGTTCTGAGTCACTGTAAGAGTTGCTCCATACCCCTGGAGATTTCATTACTATTCTGTCAGCTGCAGCATTTGTTTGGAATTTCTCAGGAAACTGGTGCTTCCTTCTATCTTTTGTAAACTTGGAACCATCTTTGTAGCCATTCTTGCCCTGAGGACACTTTCTAACGTAGTGCCCTGACTTTCCACACCCATGACACAGCTCCATATTACTCTGAGGTCTACCAGTATTCCCTTTCTCTGTAAAGCCATGGTTCCTCCTAATGATCTTTATGAACCTTTTGGAGAGATAAGCCATATCTACACCTTCAACCTCTTCATCACTATGAGTTGATTTCAAAGCCAAAGTCTTTTCCCTCTTGCCCTCTCTCTTGGCAGTGTCATATGCTTGTTCAACTCATGGGTTTGAAGGTTGCCAATGAGGACATCCACTGTCAACTTTTTCAGGTCCTTGGCTTCTGTAATGGTATCCACCTTGCTTTCCCAAGATTTAGGAAGAACACTAAGAATTTTTCTAACTTACTTGCTCTGACTTATAGGTTCACCCAAGCACTTTAATTCATTGGTTATGGTTGTGGACCTGGTATGCATATCATGTATAGATTCTTCTCTCATTATGATAAATCTTCATACTAAGAGGTGAGCAAATCTACTTTTAATTCCTTTACCAGCTCAGTTCCTTCATGAACATTTTTTAGGCAATCCCATATTCCTTTACAGATACGCAAGCTGAAATCTTGTTGTATTCCTCAGCTCCAACACCACATACAATTAGCTTTTTAAATTTATAGTTCTTTTCAATCTTCTTCTAGTCTGCCTCAGAGTATTGGTGCCTAGTTTTGGGATCCAACCTAGTCATCTCCCCTTCCTTCACATTGATAGTAGGTATGTATGGTCCATCAAGAATGATGTCCCACAACTCACTATCCTCAGCCATAAGAAAGACATTCATACTATCCTTCCACCATTGATAAAACTTTCCATTGAATCTTAGAGGTCTGGTGGATGATTGTCCTTCTTCTAGATTCAGAAGAGCAGCCATATTTTCAGAAAATCTCTAGGTGTGAACCGTTTAGAGATCCCTGCTCTAATACCACTTGTGAAGAAATTATGCGTCCACAACAGTAAGGGACCAGGTCCTTTGAAGAGATATAAACAGAAACTAAATAAAGTAGAATAGCGAGAAATTTAACAAAGAGATTTTAACGTGGAAAAACTCCTTGCTCAAGGGAGGAACAACCACAACCTGTCCAACAAGATTTCCAACACCCAAAATCCACTAAATGAATGAGCAAAATATCCAAATACAACACACACTATTTATTTCCCTCACTCCTCACCATTCCTACTTACAACCCCATCTAGAAGTTATTAGCAACAAAATAATACTAGTCTACACTCTGACCTCCTAGATGAAGTTAGACTACAACACTAAAACACCTCAAGGCCTACACACGGCAATGAGGTCTACAACCTTCAACCAAAATGAAAAGCAATGACCAACTTTCCTTTATTGACTAGGAAGTGATCTTGCAATGTTACAACACAACCCAACATCATACATATAAGGAAGCTATAAATATCTTCTATCAGGTCCCTCGAACGTAGATGCTGAGTATTCTCAATAGGAGCCAAAAGAGAACTTTTGGAGCAATATGAATATTCACTTTTTTGTGATTTGCGAAAGTTATTTTTGTTCCTTGGACAATCTCCTTTTGTACTACAGTAAGGACACCTAACGCTGATCCTCTAGTATGATGAAGGTGACATTTCACCAACCAAGACAGCTTTAACAGTTGTATCCCACATACACACTCTACAACTACTGCCTGATCATCAACCTGGTCCTCCGATCAGTTTGTTAATCATCAAAACATTCACTTAACAGTATCATAGTACCCTCTCAAGGTACTATTGGCTTAACCCATAAATTAAAAATATTTAATCGAAAATCAAACCAATAGTCCCATAAAAATAATTTACAAAATCATTTATAAACCAACAACGCATATGAAAATAACCCGGTACCAATAGATTTATTACATTTTTTCCAAGTTGTTTTCTCAGTTATGCACCGCACAAGATGAAGTAGCTTGGATGGAAACTCATGTGAATGGCAAAAGTATCCAAGCTCAATGTTTTTTGAATTGTTGCAGCTGGTAGTGTGTCCTTGGAAGAAAGAGAAGAACAACATACGAGAAGTTGTGACTAGAGGAAGCCTAAATTAATTTTGCTCAAGCACACTGGTTACTTGAGGCAATGTCCAAATACTGAATTTCTAATTTTGGTTAAAAACATTTATTACCAAAAAAACAACAAGAAGAATAAGTTCCTAGCTGATTCTTCAATAATAAATCAAAGAAAATAGATATGCACATGAAATTGTTCAAGACAAGTTCATAGTTGTCATAATAATTAGGAATCACAACATGTGCAGCATTTAGAACTTCAGAGTCCACTGGCCAACTATTATATCTTAGTCTCCATCTTAGCAAAGCTAAAATACGATTATCATAAATATATGTCATGCTCTCTGGAAATGGAAATAAAATTATCACATCATAATGAACATTGAGAACATAGAAGCATCATGCTTCATCAGTTTGATCCATATCATCAGTAGGGGTGGATTAGTTGTTCATAACATTAGCTTGCAGCTCTTCAACTCCTAAAAGGTCAATAATAGGTAACAATTAAAAAACATCCTACTGATATGTAATGATATCGAATGATGGGAGCAATATAAACATATAAAGAAGCCAAAAGGATTCAACATTGATGGCAAGTCAAAACAGTCTACGTTTAGAAATAGCACAAACAGATTATTCCCACACAAAGTATAAATAAGATGAATGTCAAGCTTCATCATCAAGATTCATCCGTTAAGTAGTAAGCAGTAGATGGACTAATTGTTCTTTTATTACAGTTTTTACTTACTGAAAGTTCAACTAAAGAAATGAAAATACCCCATTAATCTGTAATGAATCCTGACTAGTAAAAGTAGGATTATGGTAAGGTGCAACATACACGACTGTCCTCGAGCACAGGCATACACAAACACCAATTAAATTGAGAGTTACTTTCGTTGTTATCGCAAAAGAACAACTTTCATTTCAAAATGTGCATTAAGCTCCTATCATCTAGTATGCATATAATATGAACACATATATGGTAGTTATATTATTTAAAAGATATGACTACATGAGACAGCAACTTCATGTTTCCTCTAGCTCCACCAACACTAACAATTTTTTCATAAAGGAGCTGTCTTCCTTACATTAATTACTCTAGCACTTATAATTTAGCTGCATCGATATCCATCTTTACGAATACTTATTCTCTCATCTTGATAAGTCTCATGAAATACATACTTAATATCTTAATGCAAACAAAACAAACAGAACCATGGCATCAGTGCATCAAGAGACCCAAGAATTTTTCCTTAGAGGGATTAGCTATAATCCTCCTCACATATTTCCTTTTGTTGCTTGATCTAGAAAACATTTCAAATTGTCAAATAAACAGTTATGTCAATGACTAAATATTACTTGAGAGGAGTTAAAGTCACATATTAGTTTCTCAACTTAGACAAACCATGAAATTAAAACTCAGACAGTTCTATTTCGTTACATAGTTTACTAGACACAAGATTACAACGTCTATCTATGTACATCAATACTATTACAGAAAAGGAATAAACACCATTTTCAGCTCTGTTTAGGATAAAATATAAAAGAAATGGAAAACTCAAAACTTTGCACCTTTATCTAACCATAGATAAATAGGGCTCTCACTTTTTCCCATAAAGTAATATTTTCTTTTTGGAATGTTTCAGGATAACAAAGCCTATATACAAGAGTTGTATACCAAAAACCTAAAAGAGGATATGATTCTCCACGAAAGACACCCAATCTTTCGTACATAAGGGGCCCTACTATAACTATAGGGGTAAAAGATTACTTATCAATTATCCAACATTTATCTCTACCCCTTCTAAAGCTATAACACTCAGTAAAATTACCAAAATACTCGTAGATGAGATACGCTCGCATAACGCGTTCTCCCAAACTCTTTTGCCAAATTTGAGGCTAGAATCGCGATCAACATGAAAAATTGTATGAAAAAATGGTCTTGGTTGATTTTTAGAGCAACCGGATCGAAAATAACTTTTCGATGCAAAAACACAATTCTAGGAAGGGCGCAACATGTCCGCGTCGAGGACTAGTCGCGAATTTGCACTTAACTGGGGTTTCAATATTTTCTAGCAGATTAGAAAATCAATCAAATAATTTCTAGAAAAAAATGAACAGGTACTCGACCGGTCCGGGTGGCAGACCGGGTCCCCTGACATGTTCCATCGAAGTTTAATATTTTAAATCTTTCAAGGGGCATTCTAGACTTTTATCTACCCCTCCTGAACCTAGCCCATGACCAATATAGGTCCTTTTTGGCCTAAAAAGGGTTCCTAAACCCATTCTAAAGTCTTTTACGCTAAAACTAAGAGGAGACTATGAGCGAAGAAGAGGAGAAAAAGCTAGAGTTTCAAGAGAATCTTGCAAGTCCTTCCAAGCTAGTGCGAAATTCAAATCTTCCAGGTATGTAAAGCTAACACAACATTGGATTGAGTTCGTCCACGTGCCCCTTCACATACTTCAACCGAGTTGAGTTGAGTTTGAGTTTTCTTGAGTTTTCCGAATTGAATCCTTGAGTTATCTATTGTTCTATTGATGTTCTTGTACCTAAAAATGTATTGATGATGATGTTGAGTTGAGTATTTAATTTGGATGCATGTTCATGTCTTCCTTCACATGAACCCTAATTGATGATTACATTTAATCGTTGTGCATTTTTCGAATTGAGATTGATGGTCGTTTTGTATGTTGAGAAACTATAATTTTTGAACACATTTTATTGAGTCTGTATAACATGAGTTTTTGAGCATAAATAATGATTTATAAATAATCTTGATGAGTTGATGCATGTTTTAATGAGTTTTGATGAAATTGAGCATTTGGTTTAAATGATGTTTTGGGTAAATATTTGATGAGGATGTATATAAATTTTCAAAATATATTTACTGATAGAAGATGCTAATGATGGTGTTTGAGATGAGTTTGAATGAGTTTTAAAGAGGGTGTTTTGGGAGTAGTATTGAGCATCGAGTTGGGTAGAGTACGAGTGACTAAAACGCTATAACTACATTGTCAATGTAGGATAGTTGTGCAATTAACTCTAGCAACTACTGTCCCAAAAAGATGGACAGGGATGATGGATCCATGATGTTGATTTTGATGTCCTTACCTTGGCATGTAATGGATCGGTGAGCAACGATGTCGCTTCATTGTGCAACACCAAAGAGGGTGGTGGGATGACTGTCGGTTAGAGAAACTCCCTAATTTTGCATATTTGTTTTGACTGAGTTGCATATTATTGAGTTATTTTCATTCATGACTACGTCCTTAAACTTGCTTGTTTACTGAGTTGAGTTGAGTTACTTGATTTGGTTAGGTCCTTTCCCTTCCAGCCATTTTTACATACTAGTATATTCTATGTACTGACATCCATTTGGACTGCATCATTTTATGATGCAGTGATATGTATTAGGGATCGTCAACAGGTGCATCGTTAAGGATCCATTCACATTCAGCTGATTCGGTGAGCCCTCCTTGCTTTTCGGAGGAGCCCTTTTCCTCTCTTATATTGAGTAGACATAGTTCTTTCTCTTGAGGTAGCCCGAGACTTGTCTTGGCACCTCCTAGTTGAGTATAGAGGCTTCATAGACATTGAGTATAGGATGTTGAGTATTGTTTCTTTTTCAACTCTTGTTTATTGGAAATTACCTTTTTATATAAAGACTTGGTTATTGAGTTACTTTACAATCTTTTCTTTGAGTATTTTCTTCTGTTGTAGAGTATGAGGTGACGATGAGGCCAATGGTTCACTCGAGAACTAGCAATAGTCTCTAGGTACTGGCCATGCCAAGGATACCGCGTGACAAAAGCTCTCCTAGTTCTCTGTTTAAATGTTCACGTAAGAGCTAAAGGAGCCACATAACTACCCACGTGCCTTCTCTTCCATATGCCACAATTCCAACTAAAATTAAGTTCATAAAATCTGACATATATCCCTGGCCGTTTAGTGACAAGTAACGACAAATTAAATGTAAGTGACAAGAAAAACCATCAAAGTAGATAATAATAATAAGACATTTACTCTTATTACATGGTTTTTAGTTCCGAATTAAGTTTCACTTTAAAGAGGTTTAAGAGTGAATGCCTTAGAGTCTTGGCAAAGGTTATGCCTAGCGTTATTGGTGCATTCACGTTACATTATTTTCATGTCCCTGACGCTCCTTATTTTACTCTATCTAGAGGGACACTACATTCCCTTAAAACAGCAAAACTACAACCAAATAACTGTCACAACAAGAAATTGTTTTATGAAAATACGCAAAAAGGGAAGGAACAAATAATATCTCCAAGCAGATGTGCTCAAGCACAGAATCATTAGTAAAGAGCTCAGAGAATACTCTCTAACAACGACTTGAAATGGACGAGCCCTGATCCAATTCCCGATATGTGTCAACACAACCATGTGGAGAGAGCAAATAGGTAAATTATGAAAGGTTTCTTTCATCTTAAGGCTCTTTTAAGGTGTAAAGCAACTAGCAATGTCAAGCAAAAATAAAGGTCATATGAGCTCATTTTCTTTTTTGTTTGACAAATGATGTCGCCCAAGTTACACCTCCTTTTTAGAGGATAAATGGTCGTTGTCAAGATATAAACCCTAACAAAGGTTAGGTTCAAACCCAAGAGAATAAGTAGACTCAAGACCAATTCACCAATAAGCAATTCAAATAGTTAATCAACTCAATTCCTCGAAGGGGGGGGTTGCAATAATGTAAGAAAGTAAACTAAACTAACAATCACAAGAGACAAATTTATAATAGAGACCAACTAGGGTATCGTGTTCCCCATGACTCCCTAACTTAGTATCACCGGATAACCCAATTCTTGTCTAGTGAATAGCATACAGGACGGTAATTAAAGTTCACCAAGCCCTTTTGTCAAAGATGAGAGGCGAATTTCACTATATGACTTGGCCCAACTCCATAGTATGCAATTATTACCTATAAGTAACAGTCAACCTCTCCTTGGCCCAGTTCGGTTGATTAGACGAGAACACCATCATCAAATCCTGTTAATCAATCTCTTTTCCTATTCTTTACTACCTCGGTCCAATCAGTAACACTAGGGGGGGTTCTAATGTTGGGAAAACATGCAAAACGAAGAAAATTGATTAATACATGCATATACCCATTCCAAGAATTGCAAATTACCCAAATTTACTAAGTTAGATCTTCATGGTTCCCACAACCCTAGTTGTAGATTTAGCTACTAATGCTATGGGTAGAAAAAATTATGAATTGAGAAAACATAATTAAACACTTACCCAATTAAATTAAGATCAAGCAAATCCAAGAAGAGTGAGAATCACAAGCTTCAAGATCAAATTTACCCAGAAATGTTTTCTTACTATCTTCTCTCTCAAGTATTGAGTTCTCCAGGTACAATCCCTAAAAGTACTGAATAATGACGTCCTCCCTTCTACAATAACCTAAAAGTACTATTTATAGCAATTACAATTAAGTCCTAATAAAATAGAGAAACTAATCAATAGACTCCACGAAAGGTTTCTACGACTCGTAATGTGATCTACGAGTCATAATCGAGGTCTCGTACTACGCTCCTGGGATTTTGGACTTCTCTTCTACGACACATCTTCATGACTCGTACACTGGTCTATGACTCGTAATGCATATTCGTACGCTTCATCTTCATCAACTTGTCCCTCACTGAAAATCTTCACGAAATCCATTAATACGACTCATAGATTGCTCTACAATTCGTATGCGTATCTCGTCGAGCTGATCTTAAGAATTCAACCTTCACTGAAATTTATCACGAATTTGCCTCTACAGCTCATAGAATGCTCTATAATTCGTAGAGGGTCTCATAAATCCTCAAAAACCAACAATTTTCTGTAATTTTTTCCCAAATCATGGCCAACCTGTCATCCTGCAAATCTAAACACACAAAAACACATAAAACCCACAAATATTGCATTGAGAACATACAATCCTAAGTTTCAAGCATCAAAAGTGTTGTATTTTGACAGCACATCAACAGCCTCAACTTAAAATTCTCCTCAAGTGACGACTCAATCTATGTAGAGAATACAATAACACACAGAACTCAACTCAATGGCATATATCATATACATCTCAAACTCAAATACCCATACCAGCTTCTCAAAATAGGATCAGATAGCTATTTAGCAAACCAATGTAAACTGGTGCATGTGACAACACGACTATGATAAGCAAAGGAATATCAACATTCCACAATCACTGAACAAGTCAAATGCTAACAATGTAATGCAAGTCCCTTCACAGAAAGAAGTCCCATTTTTTACATTCAAAAATAATTTCAAATTTAACCATGGGACTGTGCAAACACACTTACTCTCACAAAAGATATTCATGCACAATGACTAATACCATAGGCTTACTCCTATACTCATGACTCAGACTTTCAACTATCTGGACTAGGATCACTTTAGGACTTTCTAAACTTGTAACGTAGGCTCAGGGGCTTTGGTATGATATTCTAGGAAAATAGTGACTAATGTCCCTCCTTGAAACTGCATTTTTCTACACTTTTGCCTCACCAACTTTGTCATTTTCACCTTATTCTCCATTTTCCTTCATTCAACCTTTTCTCGGGTGCTTTCTTCTCATTTTTGAGCTCCTTGCCTTATTTTTATGCTTCTTTTTGCTTTTTAGCTCAATCTAAGGAATCTTTTCTTTTTCTTGCACCTGGTACATGATTTTTTCTCTTTTTTTTCTCTTCATTCCTAACTCTCCCCCTTTTTTGTGCTTTACCCTTATACCAGTCACCCTCAACTTAGGCTTTTAGGCTGTATTGAAGTACACGATATTTCTTCCCCAAACCAGGGCTACTTTTGGTGGCCACTTTTGGTAGGCACCCTCAACTTAGACTTTTTGCCTCAGTCAATGTTCACAATGCTCAAGGAAAGATTAGGGCCAATTTCAGGATTTTTCACTAGACAAAGCTAGACTAATTAGGTGTTTTGAAAGAATTCATACATGTAAGGCTCAAATATTTTTAATAAGGGATAAATCATCATTTGATTGGTAATCTTAGGCTAAAGTGGACTAATTAAAGAACAAAGGCCTAAGATCCTTTCCAAATCCATTCAATCTACGATCAAACTTAGAGTAACAGAGCAAGTTCTGAATTAGCATAAAATACTTGAATCTAGCAAAATAAGCTCACACTCTCATGGCATTGTATACATTATCAGCAAAAGACTCACAGATCATGCTTCTTATCTCAACTTACTCTCACTTATCAGAATATTGTCAAACAGCTAAACATGCACTTTTGCCATCTAACTACTAATCAAAAATTTTGGTGGGTACCATTTTTCAAAACAAAACACAAAAACATCATATATGTCACAAGTATTAGTACTATATGCTGCACATATTATTTAAACATCCTAAACGTGTCGGTTCAACAAAAACTAAATATCCATAAGGAGAAAGAACACAAGCAAGAAAACTTTGGGATCAAAAATTGGGGTAGTTATGGACCATAAGCTACTCAGACTTCACTGAGGCCCATAACTACTCACACCCTATCGAAAAAGATGTGCATTGTCCTAATGCACAAAATCAAGCAAAAATAGAATATAAGGGGTCAAAAACCATACCTGGAAGCCTAAGCTCCAGGGTCCACCTTGAGTTGCCTCCAAGTATTGCCTGATTTATTATCGCGGCACAACATAGCTAGCTTGAGTACTCAGACTTCCTCAAGCCCTGGTGCATCCTCATCACCAAACTCCGTCTCCTTTTTGGTGCTTGTCATCATGCCTCTTTGAATCTGATCCAGCTGAGTTGACACAAGTCCAAACTGACTATTGAGCTTTTGAATTACCACAGAGTGTTGGTGCACTCTAAGCTTTATCTTGGTAATGTCGGACTTGATCTCCTTCAATGCCTTATCTTGACCATCTACCCTCTTTGACAACTGGTCAAGCATCCCCTCAATCCTGGAGTTCCTATCTCCTTATCATGATTATGTGGGGGTACACAACAACTATTCATCCTGTCGTCCTTGCAATCCCCTTACTTCATTAGCATCTCCAGGTTAACTCTATTTTGATCAAGCATACTAAGGATATCTACATTTATTTTTGTTTGGTTAGAACTCATGTCAACAGTCCTTGCATGATCCATTAGATGTCTATTCCTTGGCTTCCACACATCGTTTGATTTAACTCAATATTTATGTGCTCAAAAATTTCTACGAATGGTTGCTCTATAAACAGACCTCCCAAAAGGGCATCAACACATGCTTGACTATTAGCATCTAGAGCTCGGTAGAAATTCTCCACCAGGACATTCCCTAGAATCTCATGGTCCGGTACATTCCTCAAGCATCTATTAAATCGCTCTCATGTATCAAGGATTGAATTACCCAGGAATTGCTTGAAGTGATTGATCTGATCCTCCACTTTGAGCCTGTTTGGTTTGATGAAGTACCTTGCTAAGAAAGCCCTCTACAATTCTATCCACTTGGTGATTGAGCCTTGTGGAAGCTTAGATAGCCATAATGCAGTGTTGCCTGTAAGAGATAATGGGAAGACACGAAGTCTCACAGCATCCATAGACAGATTCTGTGTCCCCATCACACTCTTACAAACAAATGTCACATTGTGCAAGTGGTTATGTGGATCCTATGATGGTAAGCCCGCAAATAACCCACGGTTCTGCAGCATCTGAAGTAACCCACTAAAGACTGTGAACTTTGTGTCTGTCGGTTGTGGTGGCAACACATAGCTCTCGTCACATCCATAGTCATGGGTTCAACCTGTACTGACTCCACTGGTAAGCATTTGCATTGAACTCCCGAGGTTGTGGAAATTCTCCAAAGGAGGTGGGTTCTCATTCCTATCATCATTATTATTACCCCGATACAAAGTTGCATTAGCCGTGTTTTGGCATTTTCTTGGGCCATTCTTCTTACAATTCGTTGGATCTCTGGATCAATGGAGTAAGGGATTGCCTTGACTCCTATTGTTGGGCATACACTACTCGGATACCCCGCAAAGAAAGAAAAACAAAAACAAAAGTAAAACAAAGGGAACTAAGGATTAACACTCGAATTACAATTACTAGTGAATTCAACTAAGTCTAGTCGTATTTCCCGACAACGGCGCCAACAATCTTTGATATCAACCAAGTTACGCCTCATTTATAGATGATAAAGCGGTCATTGTCAAGATATAGAACCTAACCAAGATTAGGGTCGAACCCAAGGGAATACGTAGACTCAAGACCAATTCACCAATAAGCAATTCAAGTAGTTAATCAACTCAATTCCCGGAAGGGAGGGGGGAAGGGGGGTTGCAATGATCAATAAGAAAGTAAACTAAACTAACTATCACAAAAGACAATCATAGAGAGCAACTAGGGTATCGTATTCCCCATGACTCCCCAACTTAGTATCACCGGATAACCCAATTCTCGTCTAGTGCATAGCATGCAGGACGGTAAATTAAGTTCACCAAGCCCTTTGGTCAAAGGGGTGAGGTGAATTTTATATGACTTGGCCCATCTCCATAGTGTGCAATACTAACTATTACCTATAAGTCCTAGTCAACCTCCCATTGGCCCAGTTCAGTTGATTAGACAAGAACACATCATTAAATCCTGTTAATCAATTTCTTTTCCTATTGCATTACTACCTTTGTCCATTCAGTAACACTAGGCAGGTTCTAATATTGGTCATCACTAGAAAACATACAAAACGAAAAGAATTGATTAATACATGCATATACCCATTCCAAGAATTGCAAATTACCCTGGTTTAGTAAGTTAGTTCTTCATGGTTCCCACAACCCTAGTTGTGAATTTAGCTACTCATGTTATGGGTAGATGAGGAAATTATGAATTGAGAAAACATAATTAAACACTTACCCAATTGAATTAAGATCAAGAAAATCCAAAAAGAATGAGAATCACAAGCTTCAAGATCAAATTTACCCACAAGTGTTTTCTCACTACCTTCTCTCTCAAGTATTGAGTTCTCCAAGTACAAATCCTAAAAATATTGAATAATGACGTCCTCTCTTGTACAATAACCTAAAAGTACTATTTATATATATTACAATTAAGTCCTAAATAAACTAGAAAAACTGATCGGCAGACTCCATGAAAGGTCTTACGACTCGTAATGTGATCTATGAGTCGTAGTTGGGGTCTCGTACTCAGCTCATGGGATTTTGGACATCTCTTTTATGACACATCTTCACGAGTCGTACACTGATCTACGATTCGTAATGCATGTTCATAGACTTCATCTTCATCAACTCGTCCGTCACTAGAAATCTTCATAAAACACATCCATACGACTCGTATGCGTGTTTCGTCGAGCTGATCTTCAGAATTCAACCTTCACTGAAATTTGTCACGAATCTCCCTCTACGGCTCGTAGAATGCTCTATGACCCGTAGAATGCTCTACGATTCGTAGAGGGTCTCGTAAATCCTCAAAAATCAACAATTTTCTGCAATTTTGCCCCAAATCATGGCCAACCTGTCTTCCTACAAATCTAAACACATAAAACCCACAAATATCGCATTGAAAATATACAAAATCCTAAGTTTTAAGTATCAAAAGTGTTGTATTTTGACAACACATCAACAAACCACCAAAAAGGGAGAAAAAGTGGGCAGTGCAAACCTATAGCTTTCGTCTTTATGCTGCTAACAAGGGTTGATTGTAATCTTACAATTCTCTTTGTTTTTGTTTGACAACTTTTTTTCCTTAAATATTTATTCCTCAAATCATTTTGCAATTTAATAGTATGAATAATCAATTAATATGAGTATTGTAATTAAATATGTATATTAATCATTATCTCTTAAAGGATATACAAAGTGTAAAGTAGATAAGTAAAAATAAACATTAATAAATATAATTCATTATCTTATGAATAATTCACCATACAGGTAATCTTTTTAAATGATAATTAAATGTTGATACTCAGAAAAGGCTTTAATATGCCATCAAAAATGAAGTTGCTTTGTGTGTTGACAAGAAAATATAAGTTGGACAAAGTAATGTTGGTCAATGAACGTATTTAATTCCCGAAGCTGAGTGTTTTTCCTGCTTTATAAGCTGAAAAACACAACTAGCTGTTGTTTGCTTTTTTATGTCGACAAGCATTAAGTTTAAATAATTAAAAACACATTAATTTTAAAATAGAAAGTTTTTATAGTTATGAAAATATTAAATTATAATTAAGAATTCAAGTTTTCAAATTTATCATCATGTTTAATATCACATGTATTTTAAAATAAGTATAAAAAAGTAATTAATTATCTTAATCATAATTAAGACTTAATTTTACTTTGTTAAATTTTAATCATCTATCTATCTATACTATATATATATATACTTATATTAAAATGTGAAGACCCATAATAATGTTATTTGAACTTTTTGCACTTCATTAAAGGATTCCGCTTTAGACAAAATCACATTTTCGCTATTTAATCTTTTATTTATTATTTAACATTTTATTTATTTAGTTTCAAGATTCACTTTTGGATTAGAATTTCTTTATATTTAGAATTTACGCTTGATTTAGGACTATTCTAAGTTAATAATTAACTAAAATTTTGACTATCAAATATTTTGTTAATAAAAGTATGCAATATAACAAATTTAAAAAGAAAGAAATTTGGTAAAATTATATTGAAAACATTAAACAACTCATTTTATATTTAAGAATTTTTTATAACATTAAATTTTAAATCAGTTAATTATTTAAGTTCTAATTATTCAACTACTCTAAATTATTACTTTATGTATTCAAAAACTATTAATATATCTATATTATAAATAATTGAATTGATTTTCTCATCTTTGTCCTTTCACAATACACTAAACTATTGCACCAAATTAATAGCATTTATTTAATTTTATTTACATGAATATAGTATAATGGTAAGTACTATTCATATATAAACTTTAAATTGACGTGATACACACGTGCAAAGCACGTAGGCTGAACTAGTACTCCATTAAAAGAGTGAAGACCCTTAAGAATGTTGTTTGAATTTTTTGCCCTTCATTAAAGGACTTCTCTTTAGACAAAATCGTCTTTTCACCATATTTTTTAAACTATTTTAATACTATTAAATCTAAAATTAAATAAAAACAAATTTTCTTATTATAGTGAAATCTATATACAAAGAATTTTTTCTCAATTAAAATAGTACAAAAAAACTTTTAAATAGTAATTGCCAAAAAAAAATTTACTTAAAGGAAAAAAAGGCAAAGTAATTAATGAAAAATTATCAATGTGAATGAAACATCTATTTTTGGTATAGGTGCTAAATAATATGAAACAAGGGTGTACTTCAGTTGCTAATATAAAAACATCAGTAAGAAACTTCTTTCGATTTTAGGTTTTTGTACATTCAACAGATTTGAAAAGAGCTACTTCCTCCTGCGTCAAAGATTAAAAGTTTGTAGGATATTAACTTTAAATTATTTTAAGAAAAACAGGTTTATCTCAGTAGCCACATGATGAAGACAGAAAAATTAGGAAAATTCTAGCAGTTTCACTGCTTTAAGAGACAGAGATTTGAATTTGTCAGAGATGATGTATGAAACACAAAGACTTGTCATACAATTTGAAGCCAGAATGAAAAATATAAATCCAACAAAAAGCAAGAAGGCTTAGAGAGAGATGTGAGCACTTACAGGAAAAGTTTTTATAAGCAAGGAGGCACATTTTAATTGCATCATCTCATTCCATTGCTCTAATTCTGCATCTACCTGAAAAAGAGAGGCAAATGACTGTAATTGAGAGAAGAGCTTCTTCACTTGGGATTTTCTTTTAGTAGAAGAAAATCTCCACAACATTATAAAGAACCAATGCCAGACAGGAAAGGAACATTAACCAGGAAATGAAAGAATTTTGCGTCGAGAAATAAAAAAAATTCTTCAAGTCATAGCCGGCATATTTCATATGCAAATACACATCAATGTTTATAGAAAGCAGATGTAGTAATAAAAGTTAGTCGTAGAAAATCGCATAATCATCAAGAGCAGCTTTCATAAATCACCAAACTTAGCACAAATACCGTCCTTTTCCTCCGTTAATAGGAAACTTGCCACACATCAACTGGCACCAAACCAAGTGTCATTAAACTAATAATACAATAAACATTTAAATACTTCTACCAGGCACAAACACAGTCCTTTGATAGGAAACTTGCCACACATCCTCTCTAGATTTTAGTACCCAAAGGAATATTATTAACTATGACATAATTAATGCCGGGAAAGAGAATAAATTGGGAATATCACTTGATAAGCTTATCAATATCTTTTCGCTTTCTTGTTGGAGTAAAGTCATCTTTGGTGTTTTGTCAAGGAAATTTTTAATTTACATCACAAACCTTAGCAAATTTGTGAAAGTCACGGAGTTTTGATGTCAAGCGGAGACTACACCACTGCCCTTATAGCACTTCCCTTGGCTATCACGTGAATTTGGAGAAACCATGGAATCCAAACTGTCTCTGCGTCCAGAAGAAGTAGGTCTAGGAGCTGTTCTTTGACACTCAGATTCATTCGAATCCAAATAGGTATCACTTGGCACCCGTTCTTTGCTTGGTGTTGAAGGACAATGTCAGCAGATTGTGATGGCGACTCAGGAATTACCATGTCTTCTTTCTCAAGATCGCCTGTTGATAACACCAGGAAATACTCGAAACACGGTATCTAGTTTCTGATGAAGGGTGAGGAGGAATATATGAAATCCCTGCAAGTCACGCAGAGCTGCTCGAAATTCATGCACTGTTGAAGCCAAATCAGCTGCCTGATTGTTGATCCTAATTTTCCTCCTGTAATCTCGTATAATCATACTCAGGACTGTTAATAAGGAGCTCAACCAGCTTAGGATAATTTACTTGATCACTTGCGCGCTTTCCTGCAGGTGGAACCCCAGAGTCTATCGCTACAATGTGAAAATATGTCTCATTTGAAGTTTGACTTACACTCAGATAGCAGGATTTTGGAGATTCTGTGATGTCAGATAGGTCGGAACTCTGTGATATTAGTCCTGGGTTAGGAGTGCTTATTCTGCTATCTACAGAATTAGCTCTTCTGTGCCCGAATCACTCTTGGCCTATATCTATCAATTGCAGAATCAAAGGGCATCCAAGTTCACAGAACTCACTTTATCAGCCAACAACAAGTTTGCAGGGTTTCCGCGCCATCGAAGTCGATCTTCATTTCTTATGACAAGATCCAACATCAAAACCCTACCTACGGCTTCTCGTGAATCAAATGCATTTGAGCAGGGGACCCATGGATGTAACTGAAATAGCAGGTCATAAAAGCAATATAAGTATCTGAAGGAATCGGAGCGGCGGCGGTCCCTTGAGAAGAAGAGCTTTGTGAATTTAGGGCTTTTATTTCTCGTTCTCTTTTTAAAAATTCTGTACAATAATATATACATATAAGTGTTCCCTATAGGGCTTATGGTGTGTCTTCACACCACTGGATAACTCCAATTAATTATTAACCAATAATCTACTATTATAACTTATTAATTAATCAACTTCCAATACCCTCCTCAAGCTGGATGTATTGAAAACATTCAATAATCCAAGCTTGCGAAGCAGGAACTCATGTTGTGTGCGATTCAATGCTTTGGTGAGCAAATCAGCTTGTTGGTCTTTGGTGTTGACGTAAACAGTCTTGATAAGTCCCCGCTGGATCTTTTCCCTAATGAAATGGCAATCAATCTCGATGTGCTTTGTCCGTTCGTGGAAGACTGGATTGGCAGCTATTTGAAGAGCGGACTTATTATCACAAAAAATTAGTGTTGGTTCTACCAAGTGTACGCCTAATTCCTTGAACAGACTTGTTATCCATACCACCTCTGAAGTCAGTGTAGCTAAACTTCTATATTAAGCTTCTGTGGAGCTCCTTGACACTGTCGCCTGCTTCTTGGACTTCCAAGATATTATTGAATTACCAAACTTTAAAAGAAAACCGGTTACTGACCTTGCGGAGTTTGGACACCTAGCCACTTTGCAAATTCATAGCCAAGACATTCTGATTGTATCGCCATCCTTGAAGAGGATATCTTTATAACAGCTGCAGATTCTTTTGGAGAAGCATCATCATTTTCAAGTTGGTTAAATAACGCAAAAAACACAGCACCCCCAGAATTTAGAGTCACCTGTGTTCAGTTGACATGAGCAAATAATAATTAAGAACACAACAATAATGTAAATGCTCAAACTGTGCAAGTTGACTTTCCCTTGTCACTCGTTTGCTGTTCATAGTAATAAAAATTAAAGTTGATTATACCATAAGTTCATTACTTTCTTAAATTCTCTCATACCAGAAAATATGTTCTGTTAAAACTGATGCATAATATTATCAAAATCATGAAGATCCTTGGTCAAAGGAAAGTTTAAGGAACTTACAAAGAAAAAAGAGTTGGATGACAAAGGCTAATGCTACTACTTCTTTTCTTTTGGCCGTACTATAATAATTTCAGTCAATTCTACATCTTATTCAGGCAATCAGGAGCTGGATCCGAGGGAGCACCGCTACTGCCATTGAGGACGGTGACATTGCCATCTGAATCCACGTCCACAATAACTGAGTCACCTTCCTTGATCTCACCTGCAAGCATCTTCTCAGCCATGCTGTCCTCCAGCAGTCTCATAATAGCTCTCCTCAACGGCCTAGCTCCATAGCTTGGGTTGTATCCTTCCTCAACCACCCTGTCTCTAAACCTGTCCGTCACTTGAAGTTCTATCTCCTTATTCTTTAACCTCGCAAAGACCTCTTTAAGCATGATATCAGCTATCTCCTTCACCTCCAACTTAGTGAGCTGACGGAATACAATCATCTCATCTAACCTGTTTAAGAACTCTGGCCTGAAGTACAGTTTCAACTCTTCAGTCACGCTCTTGATACAGTTGTAACTACTATCCTTCTCGTCAAAATCTAGATCAAAAACCTATACAACAGCCTCCTTTTTCTATCACACTGCTTC
>JAPFFP010000070.1:25424920-25454876 GCA_026153255.1 Solanum medicagineum
AAAGAAGTTGGAACTATACCATTTACATGATCAAGATAAATTATATATAATTTTGTGCTACAATTCTATCGATGGCATATCCGATTCCCATCTTAGATTGTGAACAAAAAAACTTTATACTCATAAATATCGATGATTTAATTCTCTATGTATAAGTTAAAACTCCATACAGTAAATCATCTATTATTTACGTAAACAAGTACATAAGAAGTATATCATCTATAAAAAAAACTATTACCAAAACTAAACAAAAAAATTGTTCTATAATAAAACTAGTATATCAAAACACATGATTAATAATATAAATTCCATGATTAATAGTATACAGTCAAACAATCTCCCGCTTAAACTTTGAACCATCACAATTATGATAATGTAGTATATATAAATGCATGGTTACTAGTGTATACCCTAACAATCTCTTCATGTAGATGTTTAAATCTTGAAATTGTTAGAATACTATGCATGAACAGATGATTAATAGTATACGCCCTAACACCACTGTCATTGACATGTCCGATTGACAGTATATATATATATATATTTTTTTTTTAATATCACACATATGATATGTTAAAGTATATTGAAATGAGACCAACATGATTGTGATGCAGTGATAGAATTTCTCTATCCTTAACTAAAGATCTCAAGTTCAAATGCTGAATATAAAAAAAATCCTATTGAGATTCAGATTTTGGACACTAAAAGAAAAAACAAAAGAAAACAAAATAAAAAAAGAATATACTAAAAAAATATTTTAATATATCATACACATATTTAACTGAATCTTATTTATTTTTTTAAAACTTTTATCCATCTTCAAACTAATACACATATTTGGTATTGTAAAATGATATTGTATTTAATTATTTGATATTTGCAAGTGATGTCTAAGGTTAAAGACCAATCTTTCTACCAAAAACAAAATAATAGTTTAAAGTTTGAATTTCGAGATGATCTTTTCAAGACTCTTGGAAGATATATTTTCTTTCTTTTTATGGAAACTTTTCCTGATTTATTGGAAAAAACTGTGAAAACTTGGAACAAGTATGTCCTCTCGTTTTTTAAAGAAAAAAAAAGGAGAAAAAGGTGTGCTCATATTTGGAGTGACAATAACTTTTATTTTGTTTTTAGTTCAAGATTCAAGCCCTTGTTTGTTGTTCCCGTCACCCATGCTTTTCCTCTAGTATTATTATTAATTTTTTATTAGAAAAGAAAAATAACAACAAATATACTACTAATAAACACATGAATTAAATGATTTATGTTTTATGGTCGTACACAAATAAAGTAGTAATTGCGTAGAAGTTAGAAAGTACAAGTTACGTATAAAATCAACATTTCTTGTAGGAAAAAAATCATCTTCATTTGCTTTACGTAATAGGAAGCAAAAAAAAATCCATGCTTCTACATTTTACAAGACAAAAACTAGTACAACAACAAATGTGTCTTAACACAAGAATCAACCTCAAGACAAAACACAATACGGCGCCCATAATAATATTGCATGGCTAACAAACATTTTTTCATAACCGTGGTGTTAAGGCCAACTTATGGACGCGACGACTACTTTTGAAGTTTGACCAGCATAGGTACCTGATAACTCGACTTAACATGCTTACGCAGGTTAATAAACATACTTTTACACCTTTTATGATTGCAAAAGAGAGGAGAAGATTTCTGTCTTCTGATATGGTGCATCTAGCCGTCCACCTGTACATGTTTTACCTTGTTTGCCTGATATGGGAACTACATAATCATGGGAAAGACTTTGAGCTTCATGATCCCCCGTCGAGAATAACTATTAACATCAGTTTGGTCAGGACAGCAGCAGACTATTAACCTCAGGATTCTAATTCTTCAATCATGGAAATTTGTCTCTGCGTAGGGCTGACGCTTCCACCTCGACTAATTTTGAGTGCATCTAAGGCTTTCTGTATTTCCATGTTCATAGCACTGTCCACACTCCCTGATGATAGTTTCTTGTGGGCTTTCTGCAAATGAAGCTTCAGAGAACTGCTGCTCAAGCCAGCGTTCTTTCCACAGATGGGGCAAACCTTCATGATTGGCTTCCGTTGTTGCCATTCCATAGAAACCTTACCATGCAACTTGCGATCCAAGTCCAAAAGAATCTTTGCAAAGCCATCATTAGGTTGGGCTCGACGATGAACTCGTCTCAACGTGTTCCATGCCTTCAACAGAGTAAACTTCCTGCACCATATAATCTTTCCATTATGAAATTTCTTGCAAACTTTCTATGCAGAATAATACCAAGTCTTAAGAGGCTGTCACTCAAACATTTTTATTCCTTACATATCCTCATGGCCTTCCTGAAATAAATATAAAACAAAGTTACTGCATAAGTCATTCATGAAATCTTTCAACACTTACTTCCTTAGCATTAAATAGGCGAGAACTACTGTAGCGCTCCTGCTTCTCCCTTCAAAGCAATGAACCAGAACCTTTCCACCCTTTTCTTCAACATGGTCGATAAAATCATGTGCTTCTTCAAAGAGACCACTGATATTAGAATCTTCATCGTCATATATCTGCCAAAACAAAAGAAGTATCAACAGACATGCAATTTCTGCTACTATATAACAAACATAAGAGTCGGACAACATCTAATTACTGTTTAAGAATTTCTGAGAAAATAAAATGCCCCAAACAGATTACTGATTACTCCTTCCGTTTCATATTACTTGGCCCAAGTTGACTTGGCACACCCCTTAACAAAGATTTTATTAAGGGTGTTTCACTAAATTTATTAATAATACTATGAAACTCTAAATTTGATTATTAGTACTACTTTATGTAGTTATTTAATACTAAAGGAAGAAAGGGAGAATATAATATAACACTTCTGAGTTTTCTATATTGTATAAGTAAAATGGAACATCTATTTTTGGTATAGGGGCCAAGTAATATGAAACGAGGGAGTACTTCAGTTCCTAATATAAAAACATCAGTAAGAAACTTCTTTCGATCTTAGCTTTTTGTACATTCAACAGATTTGAAAAGAACTACTTCCTCCTGCATCAAAGATTAAAAGTTTGTAGGATAAACAGGTTCATCTCAGTAGCAACATGATGAAGACTCAAAAAAATTAGAAAAATTGTAGCACTTTCACTGCTTAAGAGACAAATTTGAATTTGTCGATGAATGAAACACAAAGGGCTTATCACACAATTTGAAGCCAGAATGAAAAATATAAATCCAACAAAGCAAGAAGGCTTAGAGAGAGATTTGAGCACTTACAGAAAAGTTTTTATATTCAAACAATTCAGGAAACTGGGAATCTGACTGCCCAGTTTCATTTGCACAGAGACATAAGATATGTGTGATTCCTAAATGTTGCAGTGTGTACACAGATCTAGCAGCAAGTGCCCCACCAATAAATAGACTGCCTGAGATTGCAGATGGTTTTTCTGTATTCGCTGCATCAAAAATCAATGATATCCTTTCCAGAATGTGCTCAAGCCTGACCTATAAGTTGCAGAATTTAGGAAAGGATTACAAAAAGATAAATTACTCAGGTACCAAGTGTCTTAAGAGACATGCTGAGTAGAAGACTCATACCTTCAGCTCATAAGCATCGACCACATAATTACTATCACTTCCTTCAAAGAAACCTGTATTAAAATTGTTTTCCTGGCACATTTTAATTGCATCACTTTTAAGCATCTCATTCCATTGCTCTAATTCTTTATTTAATTCTGCATCTACCTGAAAAGGAGAGGCAAATGACTGTAATTGAGAGAAGGAGCTTCTTGACTTAGGATTTTCTTTTAGTAGAAGGATATCTCCGGAACATTATAAAAAGTCATGCCACAACCAATGACAGACAGGAAAGGAACATTACAGGATATGAAAGAATTTTGTGTCAAGCAATAAAAAAAATTCTTCAAGTCATAGCCGGGAAAATTAATGATACCCAGCATATTTCATATGCAAGTACACATCAATGTTTATAGAAAGCAACTGTAGTAATAAAAGTTAGTCGTAGAAAATCACATAATTATCAAGAGCAGCTTATCAAAATACTCTTTCATGAATCATCAAAGTTAGCACAAATACCGTCCTTTTCCTTCATTAATAGGGAACTTGTCACACATCAACTGGCACCAAAACAAGTCTCATTAAACTAATAAGACAATAAGTATAATAAAGATTTAAATACTTCTACCTTGCACAAACACAGTCCTTTCTCTCTGTTGATAGGAAACTTGCCACACATCCTCTCTAGATTTTAGTTACCCAAAGGAATATTATTAACTATGACATAATTAATGCGGGGAAAGAGAATTTCTTGTCTAAATTTGGAATATCACTTAATAAGCTTATCAAAATCTTTTCGCTTTCTTGTTGGAGTAAAGTCATCTTTAGTATTTTGTCAAGGGAAATTTTCAATTTACATCACAAACCTTAGCAAATTTGTGAAAGTCACGGAGCTTTGATGTCAAGCGGAGACTACGAAGTGATTCACCACTGCTCTTATACCACTTCCCTTGGCTATCCCGTGAATGTGGAGAAACCATGGAATCCAAGCTGTCTCTGCATCCAGATGATGAAGGTCTAGGAGCCGTTCTTTGACATTCAGCTTCATTTGAATCCAAATAGGTATCACTTGGTGCTCGTTCTTTGTTTGGCGTTGAAGGACAATGTCCTAAAAAACCAGCAGATTGTGATGGCGACTCAGGGACTACCATGTCTTCTTTCTCAAGATCACCTGCAGAAGCTCTGTTGATAACACCAAGAAATACTCGAAACACACTATCTAGTTTCTGATGAAGGGTGAGGAGGAATATATGAAATCCCTGCAAGTCACGCAGAGCTGCTCGAAAACCAATCCGAAATTCATGCACTATTGAAGCCAAATCAGCTGCCTGATTGTTGTTCATTGCATCAGAAGCCTCTGGAGAAGATCCTAATTTTCCTCCTGTAATCTCATATAACAATTTTGAAGCATATTCAGGACTGTTAATAAGGAGCTCAACCAGCTTAGGATAATTTTCTTGATCACTTGCACGCTTTCCTGCAGGTGGTCTTCGAGGAACCCCAGAGTCTATTGCTACAATGTGAAAATATGGACATGCTGGCTCATTCGAAGTTTGACTAACACTCAGATTGCAGGATTTTGGAGATTCTGTGATGTCAGATAGGTCGGAACTCTGTGATATTAATCCTGGGTTAGGAGTGCTTATTCTGCTATCTACAGAATTAGCTCTTCTTTCTTTCTGAAGTGCCCGAATCACTCTCGGCCTATATCTATCAATTGCAGAATCAAAGGCTGCTTCTAATGCATCCAAGTTCACAGAACTCACTTTATCAGCCAACAACAAGTTTGCTGGGTTTCCGCGCCATCTCAGACAGCGACATGGAAGTCGATCTTCATTTCTTATGACAAGATCCAACATCAAAACCCTACCTAGGGCTGCTGCAGTCCTTTCTCCTGCTTCTCGTGAATCAAATGCATTTGAGCTCTCCAATAGAGGGGACCCATGGATGTAACTGAAATAGCAGGTCATAAAAGCAATATAAGTATCAAAATATAATTTAGCATTACATAACATTTCCTTACAGCCAAAACGAACTGCATCTTTTGTGATAGTAAAAGGTGAAATGTAACACAAGTACTTCCCAAAGTGGTCCCTCTCTTAGTGCACCAAAAATTTGTCATATTATCTCTGTCACAAGCAAAGCCCAAAACTGTAGATCATCTAACTTGGTCTTTCAATCCACTTTCCTACCTTAGGCTCCATCATCTTTAACTATTTCCTTTTAAGCTGTTTTGATAATCATTAAATAAAATTTTCCAATTTATGATTTAGTAATATATTCAAGCTAAACAGTAAAAGACATATATGCATACACATCAAATGCACATGATTTATGTGATATCATACGTTGGTAAACCATACATACAAATACAAGAATGAAGCAAAGAGTATATTCTCATTCCACAAGAAGGCATCAGCTGAGAGAAAAGATTGCCCGATCCAGCAACAGCTCCTCGGATTTGCCTTGGGCTTTCTAAACGAAGCCTAATTTGATAACATTTATGACCTAGAAAGAGCAAAAATTATCTACCAAATAAATTTGCTTCCCATAGTAAGTAATAGCCTCTTGATTATACTCTCATGCGTTCATCTAAAGTACCGTCCTTCTCAGGCACGAATCCACCAGCAAAGAGATGTTAAGAAACAGGGTAACTAATGCAACTGTGCTCTAATGCTCCATAAAAAGATCAAGTTGCATACGCACTTCATCAGCATAAGGCATCGGCTTAGCTCAAGAGCTTCCAGAAGTTCTGAACACGTCATTTCCACAATCTCGTCACCTTCTGAAATAGCTGCCTCTTTTGCTTTTTCTGCAGCTTCCTTGATCTGTAACCACTCTGGACTACAGTTATGAATAACCCTGGCCTGCATATTTGGATACATAGTTAATGATATGACCTACAAAATCTAACTAATAAAACAGGAGTATAAACAATAATAATGAAAGTGAGAAGGAACGACTTGTGGAGTTTGGACACCTAGCCACTTTGCAAATTCATAGCCAAGACGTTCTGATTGTGTTGCCATCCTTGAAGAGGATATCTTTATAACAGCTGCAGATTCTTTTGGAGAAGCATCATCATTTTCAAGTTCGTTAAACAACGCAAAAAACACAACACCCCCAGAATTTACAGTCACCTGTGTTCAGTTGACATGAGCAAATAGTTATTAAGAACACAACAATAATGTAAAATGCTCAAACTGTACACAGAATGTGTAAGTTGACTTTCCCTTTGTCACTCATTTGCTGTTTATAGTAATAAAAATAAAAGTTGATTACACCACAAGTTCATCACTTTCTTAAATTCTCTCATACCAGAAAATATGTTCTGTTAAAAAATGATGCATAAGATTATAAAAATCATGAAGTTCCTTGGTGAAAGGAAAATTCAAGGAACATAAAAAGAAAAAAGAGTTAGATGACTAAGGCTAATGCTACTACTTCTTTCTTTTGGCCGTACTATACTAGTTTCAGTCAATTCTACATCTTATTCAGGCAATCAGGTAATGAGGAAACATAATATCATAACTGAAATACCTCTAATGCTTTATTAGTTTCATCCTCGGACTGTTCAATACTACTATTGTGCTCTGTGTGGTGAAGAGAAGCCAGCATGTTCCACGAAAAGGTGCTTGATTCAATGTCAGAAACTGCAGCTTTTCCAAGTCTCTCCCATAAACTTACTTCTGTTGTTGGCTCAGATGGTAGAGGATCAACCTGATCAAGACTCGATTCTTCTGCACTGAACCAGAATTATACTGGAGCTACATTATGGTTGTAGTTTGTAATTTATATGTTTATACAGCTCAACTAGTCCATGAAATTATTTTTTACCACTAACCTTAATGGCATGCTATCTAAACGTCTACTAGGGAATCCAGAAGATCGGTACTTGCTGCTACGCTTACGGACCAGCTCAAGCCATTGGGCGAACCGATAAGCCGGCCCTGCCGTGATATCCCCCAACATATACAGCACCTGCAAAACAGCAATGTCCATCTACCCTTCAATTATCCAATCCCCCAAACTTCAAAACAAACAATTAACAATGAAACTGACCCGAGAAGTGACAGTTAGGGGCACCGGAGCGTCAGGCTCATCAGATCCCAGATCGAAATCTCTCTCGTCTTCTCTCTGCATATACATAGAGTTCTTCCGACTTATATAAGATCTCTATAAGCAATACAAATCGAGAGAACCAGATCTATATAATTCGATACACACACATACAGCAAGTACGGTAAAACTAAAAGCTCATAATGATTGATTTGCGATGCCTATATATCTATATGGGTAGGATTTTTTTGTGAAAAAGGGGACATGGGTATCGTTGATTTGAATAGAAAAGGTAATAATGTGAAGGAAAGAGAGCGTGCCTGAAGGGAGTAGAGGTCTTCTTGATTCTCATTGGTCATTGCTTTACTTTTCTTTGAAAAAGCAAAATAAAAATTGCCGCTTTTGGTGGGTCGTTTAGAATTTGAGAGAATATGGTCAGTGGGGTTCAAGATCAATCAGAGTTGTTTAGCAGAGAGCGCTTTTCATGGAGAATTGAGATCCAAACTCAGGTGGGCAGCTTCTTGTTTTTAGTCGACAGTGATGATGACACACTCACTGCTGCTAGTATTTATTTATAATGGTGTTGGACTATATTCAAATTTGTACCATGTTGGTATATATTAGCAAGAATTTTTCTATTTTCAGGCTCAAATTTGAGGCCTCTGATTAAAAGAAAAATAGCTTCATCCGTCGCACCATATTGTAATTTTCCAACATTTAAAACTCTAGAATATATTTTTAAAAAGTTATTTTGATTTTTATACATACAATATATATTACTTACCATAATGATTCTAAGACAATTTTTAAAGTCATGAAATGATTTTAAGACAATTTTTAAAGTCATGAATGTTCAATCTTAAATTAATAAACTATTTTGAGTTATAAAGAAGAAATGAATTTTTTTATGAACGTAACATTGTAACTAATGGTTCAGGCCAAATTCCAAAGAAAGCTAGAAAGTAAAACGCTATCTGATGAGCTTGCATAGTATTAGATTTGACCCTCAAATCAACTTTACTAGTAAAGTTTATCAAACATAATATGATAAATCGATAGACAATAGTTATTGAATTTCATGTAAACAACCATTTAAACACAAACTAGGACCTACAAATCAATATAAACTACATTAAAGATAAAATAGTTTAGTCATGGAATCTTTTGTGTCCAATTAAAAGTTACTAACACTCTACACTTGCACTCATCTACATGCTATCTAAAACATGGGAAAAAAAACTTCTTTTTGTCTTTTGGAGTTCCCTAGATTTTCCATGCATCAACTCACAACATTTTTGTGTTCTTCCAATCTCCAGTAATCACTTTCCATTCTTCTTTCATTTCATCTTTGGAACAAACAAAAAATGAAGAGCAAAAGCCAAAAACAAAAGAAAGTAAGAAAGATCCTTAAACATTTAATGGTAACAGAGCTATTTACAATTTGGTATCTCATCAGAAAACTTCAGGGAGTGGCCTGCCTTGAAGAAATGACTTGAACATCACAAGTGATCTCTCTGGCTGTGAGAAAGGAGCCTCATGAGAAGCACCTCTAATCGTGGCAAACGAGAGGATATTGTCATAAACATGCGTCCATCCACCCACCTAACTCAGCAAAAAAACGAAAAATAAAATGAACTTTTGCCTGAAAATGGACGCGGTGAAATAAAGATAGTTTAACTTCTATGCATGGTAGTTCTTTTATTGTTTTTGTAATTGCACGATATTATCCATACAAGTGAAGTTAGTCTCCTGAAAAATAAGATGAGTAACCTTCTAGTGAATGTTGAATTGCACTTTTAGTGGATGTATTAGTTTGAATTTCTCTGTAAAATAGTACCTGTTGTCCTGCAAACCAAACTCTATAGGGGACAGTTGTGTTCAGCCGCATCTGCCTTGCTAGCTGCTGAACAGTTGCACGGCTTCCGATCAATGGAACGACAGAATCTTGATCCCCGCTGTTTGTGAAGATGTTAAAGAGCGTTGGTGTTAGATGTAGAATGAATTGCCAAGGTCACATGAGGAATTAAGTGCATGAAGGGACATTAAATGTGGCTGTATATGTACCTGTATATTAAAACTGGAATTCTTTCTTTGACAAGCATTCCTATTATGGAGATGGTTGGTATCTCTATGTCAAGCAGTTGATAGTCCAGAATGCTGTGGAAGCAATGAGATGTATCTGTTATGTAGGATGTTGTAAACTGGCGAATTATTGTACCAGAGGCAATGGTCCATAAAAAGACTCAAGACCAGCTATGTTGCTCGAACTCTTTAAAAACTTGTCGGGTGCATGTTGGAACCTCCAAAAGTAGTGCCTTTTTGGAGGATCCGACACAGGTGGAGTAGCAATTTTGGGGAGTCTGAGCAACATAGAAGAACTAGAAGATGGTGGTTATTAATATCACTGGCCAATGGAATGATGCACTTCATATTCTGCTACGGCTTTAAGTTATATACTCTATGGTAGCAGTTTCGTTACCATCTTTCAGGTTATCCATTAATTTATGACTTGATTGTGTAGATGCTACCATTTCTCTGTCATTATACTATTTGGCTACTAACCGTTTTAGCAAAGCAAGAACGCTTACCTGCTGCAAACAGACCATCTGCGTACTCCAACAAGCTCGGCATGAAGAGCCCTTCTCACATCCTTCCGGTTCAAGTAATTGACAACTTCATCTTCCACACATACATCTAACTTCTCAGTATTTTCCTGGTTATTAGTTGTCGATTTAGATTGTCGATTTAATCAGAAAAGAACACGAAAGAAGCCAAACAAATAAAGGGAGAAAGTAGACTTACTTGGGGACTAATAATCTTGGATTGGGAGAGCACAGAGGAAATGCAAACATCAAGGGTAACATCATACTTGTCCACAAACTTACTGGTTTCTCTACTTACTAAACTCATGACTCTAGAACAGATTGGCGATACAGAGTCCCTATAGTACTCGCTAACATATCGAGAATAATTACAAGCAGAACTAAACATTCTGTATGTAGGATCTGATATTAGACCATGAGACCAGAAGTATTCTGCCCTTGAATTAAAGTCAGTAGCGAATTCCAGAACCGGATTACCTAGCTGCAGCGAAACACAAAAAAAAGGGATTAAACAGAACTTTTCTTCTAAATATCTCAATAACATGTAATCTCAAACACAATGCATATAAGCAATAAAGAAATACTTATGATCTGCAACTTTTTTTAAAACTTTAGGATAAACTTACTGCAACTCCTTTTAGATTGAACAATTGCTTCTTCTTGTTAAATGCCATCATGAGCTTTGCTAGTTGAGGTACATAATGTCCTGTAATCAAACAAGCCAAAATGTGATTAACCAATAACAACGACATATTCAGTGGAATCCGGGGAGGGTAAAATGTACGCAGACCATATCACTGCCTCATAGAGATAAAGAGGTTGTTTCCAGAAAATCCTCGTCTAAAAGATCAAGCCCGATTAACCAAGAACAAAAGAAATAAAATACCAAATAATTTTCCATCTGTGGCACTTATAAGGAATAATCTTACCTGCATAACTTTCACCAGTTAGAAACAAATTGCTTTTTCTGTACTGTGGAAATTTATGGAACCATCTTAGCAAGAATACAACATTGTCCCTGGCTTGAGAATACAAAAAAGATGACAGCTTTAGATGCAAAGGCATATAAAGCAAGAAATTTAAAATTCAATTACAAACAAACAAAAAAAGGATTAAAAAAAATCAGAAAGTTCCCATAATCCACATTAACAATAAAGAAGATCTCCTTTTCCTTTTCATTAAGTTGTAAGTTGCTCCAATATACTGCTGAAGATCAGCAATCACATGCTCATCATAAAAGTCAAAAAGGTAAAGATAAAAAGGGACAAGCTTTTGGAAATGAACCAATATTTGTAATTACAAAGATTCAACATGAAATGCATGTTAAATTAGTACTTGGGAGCTATCAGCTATGTTGCTCGGACTCTCCATAGCTGATATCAAGCCCATGTCAGATTCTCCGAAAATGCACTACTTTTGGAGGATACGACAGGGAACTGCAGCCGTCGAAGTGTGTGAAAAACATAGCTTGGGAGAGGCAAAAATACCTGTTACTTCATCATTTACTGTATCATAGGAAGAAGTATCAGATGAATAAGAGAACCCAACTCCAATTGGGCTTTCCAAATACAACATGTTTGCCTCTGCAAATATTTCAAGAAAGATAAAACAATCATTTTTTTTACTTCTCAGAACTATGAAGTTACCACAGGAAAAAAATGGAAAATTTTCTTGAATAAAATGGTATATCACCTTTATTCCAGCTGTGTTCATTCTTAACAAGAACCTGTCCTCTTGGTCTAAATGGCCCATTTTCAGAAAATGCACCAACCCCAAGTGAAGAACATCCAGGTCCTGCAATTTTTTATTTTTTTTTTTGCAAATTCTCAAAAAAGATTGAAACTTTATCAAGAAAAATAACACCCCAAAACAAGAATGTCTTAAATTTTTGAAATTTTATACCTCCATTCAACCACAAAACTAAAGGCTTTGAAGCTGGATCTGTTTCAGCTTCAACAAAGTAGTAAAAGAGAGATCTTTGCTTCTTATCATCAACAGTAACATATCCTGAAAATTGTTGAAACCCCACTTGAGGTTGTCCAGGCAATTTAATGATCTTGTCTGGATGAGACAATGCAGACACAATTCCTACAGAAGCATAAAGAAGAGAGAGAAAAACAGCCATAGCCATTGGTTTTGAAGTCTGCAAATTCATAAGGAAAAAAAGAAGTTCAAGAGATCGAGAGTCTTATGTCACTGAAAGAGAAGAGGTATATATATATATACAGGGCTAGTTTGGTCGGAAATAAGTTATCCGCGATTTTATTCCAACCAAATATGAGATAAACTCATCGTATCACACGAGCCCATATCCTAACCCACCAACCAAAATCCTACAAGTGGGCTTTAGAAAGGCTAAAATGTACATAAATCTTACCACTACCTCATAGAAATAAAGAGACTATTTCCGAAAGACTCTCGACAAAGAAAATATCAAGCCTAAACGTTCATTTTACAAGACCTAACCCAACATATCAATATCATAATAGTAAAAGTTTTTATCATTTCTTGTCTGTAGTTACTGTAGGCATGGAAATACATTGATGATAGAGAGACCAAAATGGCCAGAGGGGGAATTCTTTTTAATTAGATGGTAGTCCCCACTTTACTTACCATGGGGCTTGTGTCATTTGGTTTCTTGAAAGTGAGAGGTCCTCTTCACTCCCTCTCTGTTCATTTTACAAGGCATATATTTTGTCCATTCTGAGAAAATGAAACCTTTCTATATTAGAGAAACTTCTTACATCTTAACATCTCATTTTGTCTATATGAGAAGCTTTCATAATTAAACAAATAATGAAAGTAATACTTCCCCCGCTTCAATTCAAGTGTCTTAATTTGATTGAACACAGACTTTTAAAAAATCGATAGTTCTCGATATCGTGTGATTATAAACTTAAACTTGTTATGCGAAATATTAAAATTGAAAAACTTACCGAGTGTGGAAAGATATGTACTTTCTGAGACAGAAGTTTTAGGTTCCCAAGGGGCAAGATAATGAGAACAAAGTTAAAAACCAGCACATAGTAGGTCATCTTTTTGGGCAGGTAACTAAAACACTGGAAAGGCATGTTTCTTTTTTGAAAGTAACTTTACAATAATACTCTCCATGTTTTACTAAATGTGTGAAAAATGAACATGAAATATGTTTTCTCCATAGGGGAAAAAAGAATAATTACTATTTTTTAGCTTTATCTCCAAGTAAAGAGCATGACAGGATCATAGTTTCTTTTCTTGCAAGAACTTATAAAGCTGAAAAGTTCCACTAAATTATATTTACAGTTTTTGTTCTAGAAACAGTCTCTCTACATCTATGAGATAGTCGTAAGGTCTGTCTACATTTTACCGTCTCCAGACCTCACTTCTGTGATTCCACTGGATATAATGTGGTCCACTACAGACTAAAATCTTGATCAGTGAACGTATAAAAGTAGATAATGGCATATACATACTTCAAATAAAATACGAGTGTCTTGTAGACATTTTCTTTATGTATGTATTAGGTTGAATGGATTATAATATAGTCTTTGGGCACCACAAGAAAAAGGGGGTCTTATAATAATAATGAAGTATCATGATGTGTCAATTGACTTTTCACACACATTCACAACAACCTCATTATGCCTTCTACTTCTAAGCCAGGGTCCCCCACCCCCACTCCACCCCACTGTCCCCTACAACCCAGAAAGAACCTTTATAAAAGTTGCACTTTCTCAAATCATTCTCTTTTTCCCACTTGTATAACTATCCAAAAGCATAGACAGATAGACATCTAAGCTTCTACCCTTTATCTATTGTATCTTCGAGCATTAGCAAAGTCAGAAGTTTCGTTCAAATACTCTATATAGTATAATTTTTTGATCAAAGTTGTTCAACTATATCCACATGGCTTTGCCACTAGAAGCAATTTTTACCATTGCATTGCATTTGATGTTTCAAAGTTTAGAAGATTCAATGATTATGTATATAATATATATGCTTTATCTATGCATACAATATAATTTTTGGACAAAATTAATTCAATCGAATCTCGCTTAGACCAAAGGGGAGCCCTGGAGGTAAAGTTGTTGTCACGGGTTCAAGCCTTGGAAACAGTCTTTAGCAGAACTGTAAAGTAAGGCTGCGCACAATAGACCCTTGTAATGGGAGCTCTTCCCCGAATCCTGCGCATAGTGAGAGTTTTAGTGCACCGAGCTTGCTCTTCTTTTAATCTCGTTTGGACCATGCAAGTACTCTACCACTGCCTTCCCCACAAAGATAAAAAAGAACAATTTTTGAGACCTTGTGATAAATCCCTTTGCATGAAAAATTACAGGGAATATATATTATGTCTTCTTTTCAGCTAAAAATTAATGTATCGCTTGGAAATTAGCTGTTAACACTTAAGTACACAAGTCAAAGACATCTTTTTTGTGTCATTTTTTCAAACTCTTAACCTTTCCTAACTAACTAAAGAAATTTAGTGCACCTAATTTGTTGACTTATTTAAGGTCAATCCATCACTTTTGGGCGGTAACAACGTTCTGAATTTCGTTACACAGAAATATAAATTAGATCAAATAAAAGATAATCATGTCTGTATAAGTGTGATTAGGATCAAATTTAACATAATCATGTTAAATTTCAATTGTCATCTCTCTTTGTTAAATATTTATCCTATTTATGTTTTATTTTTATGTGTTATTTTTCTACAGTTGGAAGTATTTGCGGCATTTTATTTATTGTTTCTCAATAGTGCGCTCAATGACATAAGTACGGAGGAGGGAGTAATATTTTAAGAAAAGAAGATATTTTAGTGCCTATAATCACGCTAAAAGATTGATTACTCTTGTAACTTCAATTATTATTATATATATGTAGCGTGAAAGACACATAAGATTGCAATTTCCCAAAAAAGATATTACATCTTTTGCACGCTCAAACATCATGTTCCTTTTTTTTTTTTTAATGAATTTCATGCCAGCAATAGTAATGTTACACAAGACATCTATTTGACTCACTAATGAAATTTTCCACTTCCACTAGCACTCTTCTGCTGGAAATAATTTAATTCAACAAAAGGTAACATTGCACTTCCTCAATTACACTAGACTATATCTATATCACTTTTGCATCACTCAATTGATTATACAAACAACTACTAATTACAATTTATCTGTTCTCAAGCTCTACCATTTCAAAATTCCAGAAAAACAAACCCGGGAGAATAAAACAAAAGATGTCGAAGAAAGAATATCTATCTGAATTCTAAACCCAAAAAGAGAAGAGAAAAGGGAAGAATACAATCCTTGAAAGAATAAGACATCAAACAAGTATATTGATGCATGTCCATCATGGAGATGCCTCTGAATCCACAGACATTTTTCCATTAGGCTGGTCGATTTCTTTACGAGAAGCTTCCCACAGCTGCTGCTCTATCCCCAGCTTCCTCAATTCTATTAAACCTCTTTCAACTGTGAAAATGAGCAATGGATTATCATTCAGTCAATATATTTCCATAACACAAGCAAAAAATAATTTTAACTCTGATTTTCACCATTCACGTCCTTAGAAACTACTACATTTAAATCATAATGACATACTAAAATAGACTAATAATGTTGTCCACAAAGTTATAGGTGGATAGAATAAGTGGCAATGCCATATCACCAGGCAACAACTTCCAGTGGCAATGCCATATCACCAGGTAACAACTTCCAGTGAGCGCAATTAACTCAATCTGGAATAGGTTGAGTCAAACCCTATCAGTGGAAAGGGAGCGAAGAGTTTCAATTCGTTCAGCTGCCATTTATAGATGTGCAAGGACATAGAGAAACAAAGAGATAGTGCTCCTGGATGGAAGACAAATTCTAGAAGAAATATTCTTATGGCATCATGGGAAACATGAAGTCTAGGTAACACTAACTTTGCTGGTCCAATGCTAACCAATGCATGTGATGATCAATTATAACTTTACACAAAAAGCTCGTCCACTAAGACCTACAAAAGAATGTTCTATTGCACCACTGACAATATGAAGTCTAGATGAAGCTTTCTGGGTCCAACTAATCAATGTTCATAATTTTACCCAATTATAGCTTTCCCACCAAGGCCACAAAGTGATGCTAATTCTAGTTTTACCCAATATAGGTCTTCCACTAAAGCCTGCAAAAGTATGGACTTCACAACCATGATAAGTGGAAGTTCCTGACAGGTTTGAAGGATATCTTAACTGCTATTCAGGAAGAGCAAAGAGTAACTCTCTGCTATAAGTGAAGGGGCAAAATTATTTTCAAACTATTTATATATTATTTTATTACAAATTCAAATCTATTACATGTGTAATTTTACGTAGGAGATATTGTTCAAAAAAGTTTCTTTTACTTTCCTTTAAACTGTTTAAATAGAAATTTTTGTTGCTTGAACTTGTGAGGAACTACTTAGTTGCAACTTCCCTAGAATGGTATATTAGTGAAAATTACATATTACCAATTGAAAAAAGAACTTGTGATTTTTCAAAAGACTTCAATTCCATATATAATTTCCAAAAATTTAAAATTAGAAGTCCTTGATAGTTTCGAGAAAAATAAAAGAAAATTATAATACCAGATAAATCTTGTAGGGAAGTAGAGTGTAGTACAGAGACCAATTTAGCCCCTATCCTACCTCAAGCTAGCATCACAAAATGGGGCTATTCAGAGGGTTAAACTATAATGGATTAAGAGATTCAGCTATTTATTGCAGGAGTTTGGGCTTTCGCTAGTAGTATAAAATTACTAATAAGGTTTTTTATGCTTCAAACTTGATTAAACATAATAGATTCTAGGTACATGGATTTTTAGGAAGAAACTTTTTCTGTGATAGGAATTTCCATGTAAGGTCTGAATGGAACTGTTTAAAAGTGGCAACAATGGAATGTAAAAGCAACCATTATCTGACCTTTTATTAGTAGTAAGGATGTATTCCTTTATTCACGAAAAAAGTTGGGCAAGTGAATTACCATCAACTGCATCATGAGTGGTTGGTGACTGTCCACTACGACTAATCCAGAACTGAAGCCTCTCTTCTGCAATATCTTCCTCTACACAATGCACTTTGGCTCTCCTCCAAAAGTATGTAAGCCAAGCCTGCAATTTTAACAATGGATCATTACGTGATGGAACTAATGCAACTGACATTGGTCAAGTGGAATACTCCTCAAGATCTGGTATCTTGTACTAGTTTCAACATTCAACTAAACCATGGCCTCTATTCAGATCTTTATAGATCCAACAAAATTCTATCTAGTAAAATTGGTCTCACCAGCACATGTATGTAAAATAAATTGATCGGTAGAGTATGATATTTACAACTTCATTATGCTATGAGGGAAACAATAAAGCTCAGCCTTCCCAGCATATCAATTGATATTCAGAGGACAATACAACAGAAGAAGAAGAAATGGGTCCAGAACAACATAACTATCATTAAAATGACAACTGACCTCCTTGAAGAGAACATCTTCGGATTCCTCTTGGCCTAACTCTGCAACCAAAAACACACAGGTCTAGATCAACCCTTGTAAAGAACCCCAAGAAAGAAGGCACATGTTATACCATAGCAAATCAACATGTTAACAGCCTCCAGATTTAACAAGGCATGACCTATATATCAAATAGTTTAGAAAAAGAACACATACTGAAGTCTAAAATGGGAAAATGAAACTGATCTATAAAAGGAATTGCATCTTTAACATGTGCATAGCAGCACCAAGGAAAGTCTATATTAATGGTGTCAAAATGAGCCTAAATGTAGGTAAACCCGCCCAAAATTTTATTGGGTTGGGCTTAAGATAATTTTGATTGGGTTCAATCCCAACCCATTCAAGTCTTAACCCATACCAAAAGAATCCTCAATTGAGCCCAATTTAATTCCCAATTTCAACCCGTTCTAAGACTCTTTACTTGCATTGATGTAATATATGTTTTTATCTATTTTATATTTTCTATCATTTATCTATTAATTTGTAACTTTTTATTTTTATTTATTGAGTTGATATTCACATTGTGATTATAAAAAATAAATAATAATATGTTAGAATTGTTGAAATTCAGCGGGTCATGACCCAACCCGAATTTTACCCCATTTGAACCCAACCCGTTTGAGCCCGAAGTAAATTTGGGCGGATCATAACCCAACCCAATTTCTATTTCAACCCATTTTAACATTCTCAATTTCAATCCAACTCACCCATTTGACACCCCTAGTCCATATGTACAGAACATAGGATCAAGAAGGGATAATCCAGATGCTCTCACCCCACCCCGCCCCACCCTTTTCCCTCCCCGAGGGAGAATTGAGCACAGAAAAGGGAGAATGAAATTAAAATTTTTAACAAATTCTAAAATAGGAATGTAAATAAAATGATCTGCCAATCCTAGTTGAGGAGGATATTCAAATAAGCAGCAAATCGAGCTATTCCAAATCAAACATGTTTAAAAATTGTATCAAGTGGATTGAGCATATTTCTTACCATACGCATCCATCAATTTGGGGTCAGCAGATGATTTAGGATCTGCAAGCAACAAAAGTATAAAAGACAGAGTCAGTATTATTCTATTTTCAAACCAACAAAAGATGGACTAGGGGCTATGGAACGGCAAGAAGACTAGCCAACTGATCATTAAGGAAAAGCACATGTGCCACTGGATGTTTAGAGAGCAATTAAGTTAATAATAGTCTTTAGGATTGCAAACAACCAGAAATGGCCAAATGGCGTCGTAAACCATCCTTAAAGTTCTCATGCTCAACTAAGAACTTTAAACTTGCAGGTTCACATGGACAGAATACAATAGCCAAACATGGGTAAGGACAACCAGTATTTGCTCTAAACTGATGACTATGCCCAACTGCAATTATGGAACATCAGATACAGTGTCAAGAAAAAAAGCATGAACTCTAGGAGATCAAAAACTTTGACGTGTAAAAGCATACAACAGAAAAACCTGAGATGAGAGGATTGCAAAGTAGACAACATCAGTTTCATTTATTGAATCCAACAGAACTGGAAAAAATTCACACAAAATCATTAGGTCATACCAGAAGACTGCCGGACTACATTTGAGCGGCGATGCTGTGCCAATGCAAGAATAACAGCATCCTCTACCTACAAGCAGAAAAAATGTATACAGAATATACTGCACAGTTCTGTTTTATTTTATGAGGAATAATATACTGCACAGCTTTTATGACACATCTTGGGAAGGAAACAAACAGAAACCTTAAGGGAAGCTAATTCTCTTAGAGCCATTTCAACTGATAGCATGCTCTCAATATTTCCCTCTCCAGATAGGTCACTAATGTCACGAGCACGTTTGCTTCGATCAGAATCATCACCACCTGCTCAACACAAGAGAGATTACAATCGAACTTAGATGCAAGAGAGAAACATAAGAAGCAGAAGGGAAGGCATGTCTTGGAGTTGGTGCAGGACAGAAAAGTGTAAGGGAAAAGCTAAGCACCATCCCAGGATTCTTCCCTGGCCTTCTGGCCAGCAGAAATCACAACTTCAAAGGGCAGAGGTGCAAAAGATGACCAATGTTCATGCTTCGTCCCTGCTATATCGGCACAGATACCTGAAACCACAAAAGTTAGAACACCAACCCATTATTAGCATCCTCCCACTCCAACCCCAACCCAAATATGCATGTCATATTAAAGGAACAACATGACTAAACAGCCTCAAATAACCCAGGAAGAACACTCTTATAAAATAGAGAATACCCAAACTATTTTGGTTTCATGAGTAAGATTTGTGAGAAATATTGGAGAAGAATATTATTGAATTGTTGTCTACATTATTAGAGACCCTGTTTATAGATACTATATTAGACTCCTTTTCCAACTAGGATACTATAATACAATCCTTGGCAAGTAGGATTCCATATACTTTTACTATTCCTAATCCTATTCTAAGTAGGATTGTATTTACCTATTCCTATTCTAACAAGATTGAACATGAAAGAGGATAGGCTACGGTTTAGTTCATTATGGGATTCCCATATATCATTAAATTTTTTTTGATACTCTCATAAATCTTTTTTTTATGACGAGGACTCTCATAAATCAATATTTTGAGGGTAGAATTAATAATTGGTCCTCAACTAATCACCGACAATATTCCAATTTCATCCATAACCTATCTTGCATGTTAATTTCATTCTAAACATAAGATTTATGATTTAAAATGTTTCCAGGGATGGTCAGCCCAACTATTTCATCTGGAGGTGGCTTTGTTTCCTTCGTGAGAAATGTTAAAGAGTCAAGTGGCTTATCTACGTGATTATGCAATTGGAGTCAAAAGTTTTCGTAAGGCAACTAAGACTTATGGATCATGAAAAATAAGATAGTCAAGCACTCAGGTAAGTGGTCAATGGTTTCAAGTCCAAGAAGAGACTAAAGAACAACCCACTGGTTGATTTTAACTCATCTATCTACACCTTGATGGAAGCTATCAAGTAACCAGTAGATTAATCAAAGTGGGGATTAGTTTGCTGAATATCAACATTATAAATAGATTGAATGAAGATAGTCAAATGAAAAGCCAAATTGCCCCCTGCCTCTACTCTCCTCTCAAGATATGTTGCGAAAGATCCTACCTCATAACAGGAGAATGCACCTGCATAGTCCTGGTAATATAAAAAGGAGGAATAAAGGGAATACAGATTGAGATCTTTTTTGGATTTGCTTCGTTTTGGATAACAACCATGCTTCAACCAAGCAACTTGGGGGCCTGGGGCCAGTCATATGAATACTCAGTGTCCAACTCGCTCCATTGAACCTAAAGTAACGTGAAAATATAACTAACTTAATCCTAACTAACTGGTGCTGCCCATATATATCTTTTTATTCTATTATGCCCTTTTACTCACCAGGTCTGCATGGATTCAAGACGCTATAAGTCATTCAGGTGAACTTTCTTCCATGATTTTACGTACTTTTGGTCCCCCTTTTAACACGATCAATCACAATGGTGTCACACCTAGAGACTGGTGCCGATGTTGGGCAATTTGATGCTCCTTGAACCTTCTGTGACTAAAACTTCATCCATTACTTTGGTCAACTGACTAGGAGAGCTTTATCAACTTCATAATTGCTACATTTTGGACACTTTTTAGTGATCGTGGTATTTCTTTACTAGTTAGCCCATGTTTTCTCCTAAATAAGAATGTCAAGATGCTAAAGATTGTAACTTCAGAACAGTTACTATAGTACTATACATATTACAACCACGAATTAAATCCACAAGAAAAGGTGCTGATCAAGCAAATTACCATATTGTACAGCTAGGCCCCAGTATCGAGAAAGCCAACATCTTTTTAGAACCACCTCCTCCTAGAACGTCAAAATGGCAACAGAGATAAAAGTGAGAGACTGGGGAGTAAGTAGCATAATCTGAAGCTAAAAGAAAAAAGTTAATCTCATTAGAATAGCAACAACCATCTCTTCATGGCTCAAAATCATTCTCTGTGTCATTGTTCGAAGAGCTTTTGCTTCGGATTCAGCTTCCTGAAGCTGTTCCATTGCATTTGCAGTGTCATCCTTCAAGTTCTGAACAAAGAAAAATTTGCACAAAAAGTCAAAATAAAGATCAGTGGCAATAAAACACAAACATCCAAAGAGTAGCATGAATTTTTTCCTTTGTTCAGGAGGAGATAGGTTCTAAGAGTAGCATGAACTAACTTCAAGTTCAGTACGAAGTATTGTAATTTCATCTTCTCTTCCATCCTTAGTTTGCTGTGCAGCTTTAAGAGCAGCCTACAATAACATTGCAGGAGACAGTATTCGTCAAACCAAAAGCAAAAGAAGAACAAACATTAATCAAGCAAGAAGGATCATTAGTATAATTCCCAATAGACTTGTCTAGACACATTAATTGAAGTTAAAACACTAGTAATGTTTGACAAGCAATAGTCTGTGACACATCAATGACACAGTTAAGTAATAATGTTTGTCTTTACTAATTGTATCCACAGTTCTTCAAGCTACCTCTCTCTGACGAAGTGCTTCTTGCTTCCTGTAGTCATTGAATACCATCAGACAATGTTTGTTAAGCAGCAATATGGAAGGGGAGAAAACATTACAGATTATACCTGCTTAATAATTTGGCTTCAAGCGATAGTCCTTCTCCAAGAGAAGCAACCTGTAAAAAAGGAATCGCAAAAGCTTCATGCAACTGTTAAATCTAGAAAACTAAACGAAGACCAACCATGACCTCCACTAGAATCCCGTTCTATAAAGCCATAAGTAATATATGTCTCACTCAACGAAGACCAGTTAAGAGTTATTATAATAATTTGACTGAAACATCTTTCGCACAATAATCAGCTGCACCACTTCTCTTGGTGCTTATAATTATTCTACTTTTAACATTTTACAGATGTCCTGGGTACATATTTAGTTACAGTAGGTGACATTGGGATCACCCTGAAGAAACTACCATCCACAGTGTAGACCATTACTATTGGTTAATTACCTGTTTCTCCAACAAATGAACCCTAGCTTCAGCTTCTTCACGTTGTTCTTCTGTACGACGTAGCTGTAAATTACATCAGCAATTGTGATCAAAAAGTTACAAAGTCGCATAAACTATTGTTTTATCCTTTTCATGTAGAAAGGTAAAACAACTAACCTTATCTAAAATAATATCGTTTTCTTCTTGAAGCATATCAAGCTGCAAAGAATTACAAAACTCTCATTTAAATGTTACCAGAATTTTCATTTATCCAATCATCCAAACTAAGTGAGTCATAATGAAGGCATGCACCAGAATGGGCAAGTCTAGTCCAATTTAGAAGCCATCCAGATACCAACTTCACTTAGATGACATACCTCATCTCGAAGCGCAGAAGTCTCATGATCATTTCCAGAATCCTTCAAATCAATTCGTCCTAATTCTGGTGTGAACCTAAAATTAATTTCTAATACAGTTAAAGATCATTGTTGCTTCCGTGATAAAAAGGAATACACATTGCATCAAGATATTATACAGATTAAGGAGACATCAATTAAGAGTAACAACAACAACAGAACCCTAAAAGTGTCTTGTGGTTGCTTGTATAGTCAAGAAAGAGTGAAGAGAGAACCTGGAAAAACAATCTGATTTTGTTTTTCAAGTTAAATGACTTGAGAAAGCGTATTATAAGCCCCTTTTAAAGGAGCTCTTAGCCGAATTACCTTTCTAATTTTAAGCCTTATTTTATTAAGTGATTAATATACCATTTTTCCCTTTGAATTGGGCCTTAAGGGGCTCCAAATTGATGGGCCTTTGCTGCCCATTTTTCCCCTTTCTCTTAGTTAGTTTTGGCCCAATGCACAAAGTTGTACTTGGGTCTTTTCTCTATTATTCTTGGGATAAAAATATAGTCTATTTATGATGCTAAACAATAGGCTAAAGTTACACCCTTAACATGGAGTTTATTCATAATCGGACATGGACAAATTTCACATCGGGCCTCCTCTCCGTTTAGCTAGTAAATTTAAGCTAAGTGAGTAGGTGACTCACCTGCCAGCTTCCTAATTCCTGTAAGCACCTTAATTCTCTCACTTTGTTTATGGCCGTGATCTTCTCAATTTGACTTAAAACTTATTTATACTCGACCCTCTTCAGCGTTAGACATACATGTCGCTCTCTAATTTGAGATTCAAGCAATTTTAAAAATAGGCACTAATTTGGAAAGCCATATCATGTTTTATTTTCATAGTACTAGTACTGTATGATGTGGGTGTTACATAAGGCTTCCTAAAGTGTAAAAATGAGTCCATCCAAGTGTCCCATCATAGTCTTGAGTCTAGTCTTGAATAATGTAAGTGTTGAAAATCCTGTAATTCTAACTTTCGAGTTTTCTTGCATTTATTTTGAGTCCTTGTGATTGCGTGTATACAAATTTATTCGTTACATTGCCATATATTCATATGAAGCTGAGATAATAGTAGTCATATACTTGATAGCATGAACCCTGATGTCATTATTTGATGATATTTTGTATATTGACTGAATCAAGAATATAAGTCTATTGTGAGTTGAGTACGTGGAACATGTTTGAGCATGAGGAGTATGTCCATATTCTTATTGTTCTATATGCATGATATTTACACCTTATATGTCTGTGTATTGACCATGATTGCTATGAGAATGAATGATTATATGAGTTAGAGTCCAGTATGATATAAGTTAGGTTGCATGCATGAATGATGAATTCTGAATTTTTGAGCTATTGAGAAATTGAGTTGAGCGATTTTAAGATGAACCAAAGAGATGGGTTTGATTTGATTTGAATGAGCATGTTTTAGACTTGGAAGGAGTATTGATCACCGAGTTTAGTAAGAGGATAACACCCTACAACTACATTGATAGTGTAGGATAGTCATGTGGTTAACTCTAGCGGCTAATGTCCCAAAAGATGGACATTCTTTTTGGATCCAAAAAAGAGAGGAGAGTTCATTATCCTTTACCTTGGCATGTCTAGGACAGCCATGACAATGACGTCGCCTTAGTTGTGTATCACAAATATTTAAGGTGATGGACATATTTCTATTAGCAAAACTTCCAAGAAACATTTGATTATATTATGTTTATTTAAAATTGAGCTGCATGAAAATTGAGTCTCTTTCAAAGCATGATTTTAAACTCTAAGCCTTGCATAATAAATTAGTTGAGTTATAGGATAAGTCCCGAGTTGAGTGGATTGATTTGAGTCTGAGCATTTCCTATTTTATTTTAGTCATTTTACATACCACTATATTCGATGTACTAATGTTCGTTTGCGAGTACATCATTAATGATGCAGATATAGGTGATAGAGGACTTCAGTAGGCACATCGTTGAGGTTCAGTTCCCTTTCTTTCAGAATTGGTGAGTGCTCCTTGCTATCTAGATGAGCCCTTTTATCCTTTTTATTGAGTATTTTTACTTTCTTTGATTGAGGTAGCCCGTCTTGGCACCTTTTAGATGAGAATAGAGTCTTCATAGACATCGAATAGAGGATTGTCGACTGATATTTATTTTTAATCTTTTTTCATTGGAAACATTATTTTATAAGAGTTTTATTTATCTATTTGATTTTTTTCCATGAGCATTTCTTCTACTGTCCAGTATAATGTGATGATGTAACTAGGTGGTTCTCTTGCGGATTCATGGTTCTTCAAGTGTCGAACACGCCATAGCTACCCTACCAGCGCATGACAAAGTTGGTATTAGAGTACAAAGTACAAGCATCCTATGGAATCTATGAAGTTGTGTCTTGTAGAGTCTTGTTTATGGGTGTGTTATGTACGACACTTTGTAAGCAGGAGGTTACATTAGGAATAGTTAAACTTCATTGTATTTTGAGTTCGTGCGATAAAGTTTAACTTTATAAAGCTCCTTTCTAACTCATATGTTACGCATTTGCAGATCATACCTCCTAAGTCCACTGCAACCCAGAAGATGCGCTAGTTGGTAATGCTGAGAATTCCCCATTTAAGGAGCCTACTCAGATGAAGATGAAGGGACGAGGCTGACCAGCTAGAGCCACGGGTGTTCCACAGGCACCTACTGCTCCACCTGCTCCTACTATAGTTTGTAGTCGCTAAAAGTGGGAATCACAATTCACAACCTCCTAGTTCCAACTCCTAAGAGCCAACAACAACAATCAACCATAGGAATTTTTTGAGGATAAACCCTTCATTTATTACAGTGCCAAAGGTTGAGCAGGACCCCCAAAACTTCATTGATGAGACGTGAAAGGTGATGAAGGCTATGCATGCGACTGAGATTAAAGGATTTAAATTTCCTTGTTATCAACTTAGGATGTGGCGAATGTGTGGTATAATCAGTGGGAAGCGGTTAGAGGTGAAGATACCGAGCTTGCTAAGTGGAATGAATTTGAGAGTGCATTCCTTGATCACTTCTTCCCCTAGCTGTGGAGTACAAGGATGAAGACGTTCATATTTGGTTTGGGAAAGCATGTAAAGAAAGAGCGTAAGGCGACATTATTGATCCTAGGTATGGACTTCTCTAGTCTTACGATCTATGCACAACAACATAAGGAGGATAAAAGAGAGAAAGAGAGTAGCATTTAAGTAAGAAGGGTAATTAAGCAGGGACTGAACCTAATCAACCTGCGTAGAGCAAGGTAGACCAGTCATACATCCTCAAGAGAACTAATAGTTATGCACCATCCTTGGCTAGTGCACTAGCTCCGAGTAACTAGTATGATTAAAAATCCTAATGTTAGCGAAATCCCACAGTTTCAAGGCCCCCAATCTCAGGCTACTGTGACCCTTGGTACAAAGGGAAAGCCACCTTATGGAAAATGTGGTAGGATGCATTTGGGAGAGTGTAAATAGGGAGGGAACAATTGTTATATGTGTGGCCAAGTGGGTTATTTTTAGAGGGAGTGTAATAAGGTGCAGTCTTCTACTCAAAAACCACCAACCAAGGGTAATTAGAGGGGTGTTGCACCAAGGTTAGGTCGTGGGATAGACATTCTGTATGTGATGGGGAACCAATAGGATCAAGAGGCTACACTAAATGTCATGACGGGTATGGCTCGAGTCTTAACTTTTGATTGTTATGCATTTCTTGATCCGAGATCAACTATATCATTCATGACGCCATATATTGCTAGTAGATTTGATGTTCTTCTTGAGTGCTTACTTGAACCTTTTGTTGTTTCTAACCCTGTTAGTGTGCCTATTCTAGTTGAGAAAGTTTATAGAGACAACGTAGTGTCCATCCATTGTAGTGATACTCTTGCTGATTTGATTGAGTTAGAGATGACGTACATCAATGTAATTCTTAGCGTGGACTGGCTTCATGCCTGTTATGTCTCTATCGACTGTAGAACTTGACTGTTAAATCCTAGTTTCTGAATGAGTCTATCATAAATGGAAGGGAGATTTTGTTGCACCTAACGGTTTGTATATTTCGTACCTTAAGCCTATGAAGCTAACCTCTAACAGATGTATCTACCACCTCGTACGAGTGAAGTCAGATGTTTTGGAGTCTCCTACCCTTGAGTCCATGCAGATTGTAATGATATTCTATTTGTGAGGAGGAAGCATGGTCCACGCAGAATGTGTATTGACTATAGCCAATTGAATAAGGTAACAACCAAGAATATGTATTCCCTCTCAAGGATGGATGACTTGTTTGACCAACTTCAGGGTGCCACTATTTTCTCCAAGATAGACCTCAGATCAAGCTATCATCAGTTGAAAGTAAGAGAATATGATATCCTGAAGATGGCTTTTAGATAACCCAATATAGTCATTTTGAGTTCTTGGTACTGTCTTTTAGGTTTACAAATGCACCTACATCCTTCATGGAATGGATGAATAAAGTGTTCAGATAGTACCTTGACATATTCATGATTGTGTTCATCAATGATATTTTGGTATATTCTCGAGATGAAGAGGAGTATGCTAAATACCTCTGAATAGCTTGCATAAACTGAAGGATAACTAGTTGTATATGAAGTTTTCAAAGTGTGAGTTTCGGCTCAAAACTATGGCATTCCTAGGCAGTGTAGTTTCTAATGATAGCAGTCGAGTGGATACTCAAAAGATTCAAGCACTTAAGAACTAGCCTAGACCAACCTCTCTATCTAACATATGAAGTTTTTTGGGTAGGGATAGCTTCTACTACATAGTTTTTGATGTGTTCTCTACCATATCTACACTGCTGACTAGACTGACTCGGAAGAAAGTCGAGTTTCAATGGTTCGATGAGTGTGAGAGGAGTTTTCAAGAGTTGAAAACAAGGTTGACTACCACCCCAATATTGACGTTGCCTAAAGGAACTGATGGATTCATTATTTATTTGATGCCTCAAGAGTTGGATTGGGATGTGTACTGATGCAGAAGGGTAAAGTCATTGCTTGTGCTTCTAACTAGCTCAACAATCATGAGATGAATTATCCCAAATATGACTTGGAATTGGCAGCAATGGTGTTTACTCCCAAGCTATGGTGCCACTAGTTGTATATAGTACGTGTTGATGTATTTATAGACCATAAGAGTCTACAATATGTCTTCACCAAGAAAGAGCTTAACTTGGGGTAGAGGATATGTCTTAAGTAACTCAAGGACTACCACATGAGCAGCCTCTACCACCCTAGTAATATTATTGTGGTTGTTGATGCTCTTAGAAGGTTTTCTATAGAGAGCAACACTCATATGATGGAACAGAGGATATATTTAGCTAAGGAGGTTCACGGATTGGCATGGTTAGGAGTTCAACTAGATGAATCCAATAAGCGTGGAGTCCTCGTGCACAATAGGTCTGCTTCATCTCTATTACTGGAGGTGAAGGAAAAGCAAGATGAAGACTCTATTTTGATGCAATAAAAGGTAAATATGCATAAATAGAAGGTGATGGCTTTTGCCAAAGGGGGAGATGGAGTATTGACATATCAAGGCATATTGTCTGTTGTGGAGGTTGATGGTATTCAAGAAAGGATCATGGCAGAAGCCGATATCTCCAGATATTCTAATTATCTAGGCTTAACAAAGATGTATCATGAAGTGAGAGGAGTCTACTTGTGGAGTGGGATGCAAAGAGACATTGACAAGTTCATCTCCTAATGCCCGAACTACCAATAAGTTAAGGTCGACATCAAAAGCCATGTGGAGTAACTTAAAACATTGAGATCCAAGAGTGGAAGTGGGAGATGATTAATATAGACTTTATCGCAGGATTACCAAGGTCACGCAAACAATATGAATTAATTTGGTCTATTGTTGATAAGATGACTAAATCAATCTATTTCATGGTAGTAAAGAGGACTGACACCACAAAGGATTACGATCGACTGTACATAAGGGAAACTGTTAGACTGCATGGAGTTCCCATGTCTATCATCTCAGATAGAGGAGCCCATTTCACTGCCCAATGTTAGAGATCTTTTAATAAAGCCTTAGTTTGAAGGGTGCAGCTTAGCATTGTTTTTCACCCTTAGACCGATGGCCAGGCAGAGTGCACAATTCAAACTTTGGAGGATATGTTGAGGGCCTACATCATTAACTTCAAAGTTAATTGGGATAACTATTTGCGTCTGATTCAGTTCACATATACTAGCAATTTTCACTTGAGCAATCAGATAGCCCCATACGAGGAACTCCACAGGTTGATTTCTAAATAATCAACTTTTTATGATCTCAAGGACAAGTGTTAGAAGCTCAGAGACTTATTTACGGCTTGTATGCTAGGTTTCGTACGTTGAAGTCCTAGGAATTAAGAATTCTAAAAGATGAGTAATGAGTTGCGAGACGGCTTGTAAGATACTTTACGGAAGGTAGGAGAATTTATCATACTCTCAAGTTAATTTCCAATAACTCAACTGTTGGACACCCTTACCTCTCGTACCCCTACCTACGAGAGGTAACTTGCGTCCCGTAAGTAGACCTAGGCCCATAAACAGGATCTCATGGCTCCACTTGATTTAAGAGGGGTATTCTTGTTTTTTCGTACCCCTTTTGATGAAAAGGCCATGATTTTTTGGTCTTATTTTAGGTCCTATATTTGAACCCTATGTGTATTACCATTCAAAACACACTTAGGAATTCTTGAGAGTATCTAAGAAAGGAGAAAAGTGAGGATTTTGAGTTCAAGCATTAGTATTATCAAAGGACTTATCATCCTTCAAAATTCTAGGTATATAAGGCTTTCTAAATTACAGGATTGAGTCCACCAACGCATCCCTTTGTATTCTTGAGTCGAGTCATGAATAAGAGTG
>JAPFFP010000070.1:25454976-25470085 GCA_026153255.1 Solanum medicagineum
TACCCAGTGTAATCCCACAAGTGGGGTCTGGGGAGGGTAAAATGTACGCAGACCTTACCACTACCACAAAAGTAGAGGGTAAAATGTACATCAATTAAGAGTACAATTTAAAATATGCCATATGGTTATTTGCCACAGTCCTCCTGTATGTCACAGGAAGAAGGCTTTCTTATGTAGTCTAACAAGCAAGAAAAAGATGATTAAAAATGGCCTAAGGTAGAAAAGATGAGAACTAGATGAAACTCAATGTCAGCTCACAAATCACAATTTCAATTTCACTCCAACTGTAATATGTTTCTAGTTTGAGTTCCAAAATAAACAAGACAGAAGTAGCAATCCATCTTATGAATACAAATATCAAATAAGCACTGGAAAATTGAAGTTACACGGTATACTAGTTTTGTTAAACAAAAAGATTTCATGGTGTAGTTTAGTCAAATATTGAATCAAAAGATAAATAGATGTTATCAGTAGAAGATAAAGAAAATAGCAATGGTGACCTTTTCTCTCTCAAGCGATTACTAGGAGGCTCTATTGGCGGTACTGTAACTGGAGTTCTCACTGATGACCTACTTGGTTGCAGTACCGCTCCAGTTGTTGTCCCTGCTGCTGAAGTACGAACAGACATCGAAGAGGGTCTTCCAGTAGACGATGAACGAACAGAAGGAGTGTAATCCATAAAGTTCCGACCTAACTAAACATGATAGCATCTAATTACCATCAGAAAAGAAACTTTAAGAAAAGTCTTTGTATGACTAGTTATAAAGCATTAGTAATTTATAAAAGAAAGTTACTAATAGAATTGTCTTCTAGAAAGGGGATCCCAAAAGTCACCAGACTTGATAATTCTGCAACACAGAAATCTCTTAAGATAGAAGCTGATTTTTCATTATCGCGCACCCCAGAGTACATGTCTTCATGACTACACCACAAACACACACACACACACCGACTTGTGTAAATTTGGACTCACAAGATGAGAGGTGAAATAACAGCCTTTGGCTTTCAAATTTTAGAATGAGATATATCAAAATTAAATTTATTTCATTGAATCTTGAGCCAGGGGATGAAAAGTCAAATCAGAAACCACATTAATGCACCTTTCCCTCATAGTCAAGCAAGGTTAGCATATGTTTTCAATAAAAAGGTGTATTGCCTAAGAAAAGGGTTGACCTGCAAATATTTTTTTTTCCCTCCTCTAGTTAACTCTTCCTTTTTCATCAAGAATTTGATTGACCAACCGATTCCAATCCAAAAAAATTCCACTAAATTAGGCAACATCGATGAATCATTCATAATCTCACATCAAATCATGCAACAGCCAATAACTACGCAGAAAATTCAACATAGGAAACACAGTTCAAATTTTTTAAACAAAATTAAAAAGTTAGTAAAAATTACCGAGGGGGAAGGAGATCTATTGGGCTTGGCTAGTGAAATAGCAGACAAACCACTATTCTTGCTATTGCTACTACTCCGATTGTCGTTAGTGGAGAAAGCAGCTGTAGGAGGCCGAAACCCTAGATCATCATCATCATCCTCGTCTTCGTCAGGCCTATGAGAAGAAGCCATAACTTGTGCCAAACGCTGAGCAGCAGCTTTGGCGGCGACATTCTGAGTTCTCTTTATAGTAGACATCCCTGTCACCGTAGGAGGCAACCGAGCACGAGGATGAGCCGGCGATCCCGCCGGCGATGATGAACCGGTGCTGCTTGATCCTCCACTCCACTGCCGAGCGTACACCGGACTTCCGGTCCTCCGCCGATCCATCTACTCCGCCGCAGTTGTTAGTGAATTTCGAGAAGTTTCTAGATTTCCATGGAAATCGTTAGGACCTAGATTTTCTCCGATGGAAGATCGGGAGAAAGAGAGAGATTTGACGGATAAAAAGACGGCGTCAGACTTCAGTTTGAAGAAGTAGCTTATAGAGAAAACGAAACGCGGATCGCGGGAGAGACGATGTAAACGGATGGTTGTTAATTGTAATGTATTATTAGTTTAATATAATATTTATTAGGATTGTTACATAGATTTCATTGCAATTCTATCGATTAAATTTATAAAGATTAATTTTATGTAACAATTGATTTGGTGTAGTTGCATTATTACTTTAATAATATTTTCTTATTTTTTACTTTATTTATTATTTAATTATTTTAATTTACCATTTATTCTATCTTTTCATGTAGAGCTGTAAATATGTGCTAGGACTGTTGGATCGACCTGGTTTAATCCGTGATTTAGCAGGACTGGGCTAGGTTTTTGGAGCCCATTTAAAATGAATTTGTTAGCCTAATCTGAATAAGTCTGCTGATTTATGAGACTTTTGTAATATGGGTTGGGTTGGCCCATGGACTGAATTAAAAAATAATTAAAATAAAAATAAATTGAGTATTAAAGATAATAAGAGTCCAAACTCAAATTTCATTTAAAATTTTTAAATATTAAAATTTAGATACAAATTATATTTTTATAATAGGTACTCCCTCTAGCCATCTTTACTTGTACTTTATTGATTTAGCACAATGATTAAGAAACGGTAAAAAATATGAACAATTTTATTATATCACCTTTTGAATATTGCAATTACAATGATAAGTTGAAAATATAACGAGAAAATAACTACTAGAATTAATGATAAGGGTAAACTAAAAATTAAGTTTGAAATTATCATTTGATTTCATGAAGTTGACAAGTATTGTTGGACATCTTAAAATAGTATAGTGGACAAGTAAAGATGGAAGAGTAAAGATGGACAGAGGGAGTAATAGTAATACTAATACTATGTAATATTGTCTTATTGCTATTTATTTTAATATGGTTAATTTAAAATTTTATTTAAAAAATATAAGAATAAAAATGTGGGGGGTCGGCAAGGCCTGCGGCCCGCGTACAAATGGGTTTGGCTAGCTATTTTCTAGCCCATAAAAAAAAAGGGTTAGCCCGACCTGGTCTGTTAAATTCCAAAGCCTGTAACGGCTAGTCCAGATGGGGTGGGTCGTCCTGTATTGACACCTCTATTTTCAGGGTATCTACCACGTACCCTATAATTTTTTTTTGTAGATTTATCGTCCAAATTATGAATTTTATGATACTATGTAACAACATGAACAATATAATCTATCCAAGCATCATATTTATTGAAACAATACAATACAGTATATTACAACATAATACTGTACATTATCAAATAATACATAGCAACTATCCAAACAAAAGTGTAAGAAAGTCCAAATGTAATCACCAAATCTATTTTGCAAGAAAGCGAGAGAATGCACTTACGTCTAAGCTCGTGTTCTCATTAAACTCAAGACTTATCAAGTCTTATTTAATTACCTCCCCCGCTACTACTTTGATTTGTCTCTATCTTTCCTAATGCCGAATGTCATTATCAATCTCTTACATCTCTACAATGAGATACTAACATTTTTCCTCTAACATATTCAAATTATTTCAATCTTTCTTCTCTCTTCTTGTCTATCACGAAAATCACTCATACTTTATCCTAGATAATAATTTTTACGTAGATAGCAAAATAATTATTTATCGACTTACCAAATTGAGAAATAATATTAAAACTTTTAAGACATTACAAATTTGCTCAAAAGAAAATATTTTTCAATACTATGACATTATGTGATCGCAAAACCAAATTGATGTTTTAATTTTGTTTACTTAAGCACATTCTTTATTCAAAAGCCACTTATTGATTATTCATTTTGGTCGAAAAAAGACATAATTTTAATGACTGCATATTCTTCATTCAAAAGCCTCTTTTTGATTATTCATTTTGATTGAAAAAAGACATAATTTCAATAACTCAAAAAGTTTATTTACAGAAATTCAGATTTCAATTATGAATTATTTATATTTCATTTAAGGAAACTTGTACAAAAATGACATGTCAAAACTTTTGTACTTAATTGTTTCAATTAGGTCCAACTTCTAAATCAATGTCTTAACTATTTTTCTTAAAATTAAATTTGCCACCTCATTCATCTCCATTATTGTCACAGTTGACAGTACTATTAGGAAGCAAAAAATAAATTTTTAATTAACAGTATTGTCTGATGGATTAGGTATTATAATTATTCAACTAATAAAATACAATTGTAAATATAATTAGTAAAATTTGGAATAAAAATTAAACAAAAATCATTCTCATTCAGATACCAAAAATAACATGTTGCAAAAAGAATGCAATCCAAGAATATGAATTACAATCAGTCCATAAAAATTTAAGCTAAAATTAAAACTCCACTCATTTTCCCATCCTATTTAATTAAAATGTCTACTTTTTTTCAACAAGCTTTTCAATCAAGTCAGCGGCATCTTGGACTGTTACAATATTCTCTGAGTTCTCTTCTTCTACTGCAATCCCAAATTCTTCTTCTAGGGCCATCACAATTTCCACCTGTTCGCGTGGCACAAACACTTATTAGGCTCGTTCTCATACTGCATATATAAGGTTAATTTTATATATTGTTTTAATATATATACATAGTAACTAGATGTTGAATTATTTGATGAAAATTCTGAATCTGATACCGATAGTACTCACAGTGTCAAGAGAGTCGGCTCCGAGGTCCTTAGTGAAGGTGCTTTCAGGGCTAACCTTAGTGTCTGCTGGTAACGCCAGTTGCTTTCTTACTATGCTTATTACCTTATCAACTGTCTCTGCCTTTGCCTGCTCATGCAAAATCAATCAAATCAATATAAACAGTGAAAAATCAATAATTCTTTTGTTTCACTTTATTTATCTGATTTGACTTGACATGAAGTTTAAGTTTGTGGTTATGAAAAACATATTATTTTGCTATGTTTGAACCAGGATATAATTGTAAATGTGAATTAAAATCTAATGTGACTCTAGTGTAGCATAGTGGAGTAGCCGCGGCACAAAGAGTACTTCTAAGCATTCACCAAGGCCATTACCATTTACTAACAATACGACTATGTTTGAGATGTCTAACACATCTATCCTTTTGAAAAAGGATAATATGGCGAACAATTCAATGTTTTGAATAATCAAGTCAACAAACAAATCATTACCTAACTCATTAAAACCTAAACAATGGAAGAGTTGGTAAAAAACGAATGCATTTTTCCACCTATAAATGTTATCAAGGCCAATGAATGAGATATGTAATTATTAAGTATAACTGATTTTAGCTCAATTGTTGTACAAGGACTCATAGTTATTTTATGAGTTAATAGTTAAAAAACACATTGTTCTTTTTACTTATCAAAATCATTTCCTTGTTGCGAGTTTCATACTTGAACTATCAATCCATTTGTATTAAAGCACACTGCGATGTAGAGTTGGCCTACATACTCCTAATATTTGGCCAACCCAGCATCGAGGTGTGTTTTTGATGACTGCTTTATACAAATATTAACTATGTATATGTGTGCAACAAAGAAGAAATGGAGGAGAAGAACATTTACAGCTGCGACACAGAAGCGCGATGTTCTGAGAGAAGGGAAACCAGCAGCACTCCTTCCCCAACCCACTGAAGCCAACTTCACACCTCTGTTTATCTGCATAGAGTTTGCAAAAATTAGGAGCTGAATAAAGTAGTATATACGTTATTCGTCTCAACATATTTTGTCTGTAATAACGAAATGTTGTTACACAAAACATATAACATAATATGAAAACTTAGTTGTCGTTATGGTGAAATGTTGTTAGTACTGTTGACCTGAGATGTGTTGAACACCGGATTGACAGAACACCCAAATCTGAGACAAGTAGCTGAAACACTAGCCATTTTATGAACAATGAGAAATGCAGAGAAGAAATGGGGTTTAGGTTTTTTCAAGATTCAAAGATGACTCATAGCAATTGCAGAGTAATAATATTATAGAAAATGTCAAAACAAAGAAGAATGAGTGGTGATATTTACTTAGCAAATCCTATCCAAATTAGTGTATGTATATCCTGTTGCTTTCATATGTGACAAAGCTGGAAATGCTTGCTAGCTAATGTTTTGTCTCAATTTCTCAACTTGACCACGTGGAAGTTACGTTCTATCTAACTTAAAAATTTTAGTCTAAATTATTATGGAATTAAGAAACGAACCATAAAATCAAAGAGAGATTGAACAAAATTTATTACGTTGATTCATTATAATCCCTTTGTCCCACTGTGATACCCTTTGACTTGATACGGTATTTAAGAAAAAAGGAAGATTTTTAAAACATGTGGTCTAAAATCATTCTATGATATTTGTGTGGCCAAGAACTATTTGATTAAGGATAAAAGAAGAATTTTAAAGGTAAATTGTTTCCAATTAGAGTAAGGTGACATTCTTTTTGGGACGGGACTAAAAGAAAAGAATGTCGCATAAAATTAGACAAAAGAAATATTATTTTATGAAATATGTATACATTACTAACTTAGTAACTTAAAAAACTAAAATTTTAAGCCCATGACTTCAAATTATGACTCTCTCTCTACGTCCAACAACTCAAAATTTTGCATAACATTTTGCTTTTTGAAGCATTTTCATTAAACTCATAAAAGCCATTTCTATGACCAAAATCCCCCCCAGACTATAACTGATAAAAGCCATTTTCATAGAAGGGGCATTAAATTATGAAAAAAATAAGTTCAAGGGGTAATAGGATCAAGTTAAAATTTAAGTATGTCTCTGAAATTTTAGTTATACTTTGGGGGACTACTTGTACATTTTCCCAACTTTATATAGCAAAACAAAATAATACAAATCACCCCGTCTCCATTGATTACATTTATTAATTTTTATCAGTTATCCTTTTTTAAATTTAAAGATCTCCTTTAAATAAACTGATAATTCGTATATGAAACATTACACCATGGTCTAAAATTTCATAAATTATTCAAATGTTAAATGATAATTTCATGTTTCGTATGGACGATACATTACACCATGGTCTAAAATTTCATAAATTATTCAAATGTTAAATGATAATTTCATGTTTTGTATGGACGATTGAGAAATATATGAGCAAACACTAAATCTGAGTCCATAAATTTCAAAAGCCTTCAATTTTTTCTTAAACATCATATCAAATCAAACGATGTAACATAAAATTAAATTAAATGAAGGAAATTGTATAACTTTGAAAATAGTGATAATAATGACTTAAAATGAACTCGGGCCGATGGGAACTTCAGTTTGAAACTTTTGATGGGCATGGTCGAACGGGGCATTGTGCTAAGCATATTGGGCCTCAAATAACAATCAATATTTTTCATGAGAGAGTTTCATAGTGTAAATGTATTCCCACGTCGTTTTGTGAAATTTTTGTAAAATTGAGTGTCGATGATGTGTATTAGATCTTTTTAAAGAGTGTGAAAAACTAATTTTTTCTCCATCTCATTCATTTATTGTTTGCCGCTGCCACTCCATCACCATAGCTATTACTGCCATTATATTTCAATCAAGAAAAACGTCATTGACCAGTCGTAATCATGATACAACTCTAGCATCATCATATTCAAGACGTTACAAACGATCTAGAAGTTACTAAAGTTTACGTGTTCACATGTCTGAGAATCTGTACATTTGGAAAAGCACTGCAATTTATGTCAGTTAAAACATACCACTCAAACACAAATGGCTAACAAAACATGACGTGTGTATTACATATCCTTTAGGAGTATGAAAACCCTAATTTTCCCTCCATCTCCTTCATCTACTGTACGTCGCCACTACTCCATCACCAAATCTACTACCGCCATCATATTTCAACCACGAAGAAAGTTATGGACTAATCATAGAAACCATTACTCAGCTCCATCATCATCAAATTCAAGACGTTAAAAAAGATTTGGAAATTACAGCAGCTTACAATATGTTCACGTGTCTAAGATCCTGTCAATCTAAGAACACACTATAATTTATATCAGTTAAAAACGTACTAATTAAACAGAAATAACTAACAAGACATGACGCGTGTATTACACATCCTTTAAGAGCGCGTGAAACCCCTCCCCCTCCCTCCCGCTCCTTTCCCTCCATCTCCTTCATCCACGGTATGTTGCCACCACTCCATCACCAAATCTACCTCTGCCATCATATTTCAACTGCGAAGAAAGTCATCGCCCTGTCATAGATACCATTACTCAATTCTATCGTTATCAAATTCAAACGTTATAGAAAATTCAGAAGCTATTGAAATTTACGACATATTTTGTACATTTAAGAAACACTGCAACTCGCGTAATCACAACAACTTCTTCTTCTTTTGAATTTTGTGTTTAATCTTTAAACAATGAACAAATAATTTGATGAGAAATCTAGATAACATTTCATAAAATAATAATTACAAAAAGAAAAAAAAAAAAAAGAAAGAAGGGAAATTGGAACCGACCTAGCAATAATGAAGCATCTTGTCCAAGTAAATATGTCCTCGGTCCTTTTCCCTTGTTCACCAAGGCGAACTTTTAGCTCTATTTATACCTTTCATTTCCACTCATTCTTCCTCAATTTTAGTCTCTTCTCGGGAGAAAAATCAGTAGCCGACTCCGGAGAATCGCCAAAAAGCAGAGCTTCTCTTTATCAATTTTGTGTTCGGGCGGTTGATCTTGTTTTATCGAATCAGGTATTTATCATTTTCGTTAATGTTTAGGGTTTGAAATTGAATTCCTTTTGAATTTTTTCTGAATTTCCCCCCTTTAATTTGCTGTATAGGAATCTGGGTTTGGATAGTTATATAAGCAATTCACGTCAGAATATGAGCTTTCCTGCACAAAACAATAGAAGGAATAACAGCAGTAATCGGCCTAGAAACAATAATAATCCTGTTCAAAGTGGTGTTCGCCGTGAGTGGGTGGCTAGGGGATCATCCACTTCCACCAACGCTGTTTCATTATCAGCTGCCCCTGTCACCCCGGTAGCAACCACCACTGTTGTGACCCCTGGGTTCGGTGTGAATGGAAGAGATAATGATAATGTGTCAGTTGCACCGGTTAATTGGAATCGGAATCAGAATCAGACCTATGTGGAACCCAAATACAATAGGGGAACATATGGGAATCAGAGGAGAGAGAGGGGAAGGGGCAGGGAGATCTATAATCATCAAGGGAACAGGATGGAGAGGTTGGTCAGGCCGATCAATGAGAGGATTAATCAAGAACGGGTGAAGGACCCTAATTTGCCTCAACTTGTGCAAGAAATTGAGGAGAAGCTGTTGAAGGGGAATGTTGAGTGCATGATATGCTATGATATGGTGCGGAGGTCTGCGCCCATATGGTCATGTTCAAGCTGTTACTCGATTTTCCATCTTAGTTGTACCAAGAAATGGGCAAGAGCTCCCACTTCTGTTGACACATCTGCCGGGAAGAATCAAGGATTTAATTGGCGTTGCCCAGGTTGTCAATCAGTCCAGCTCACTTCATCCAGGGAAATACGGTATCTTTGCTTTTGTGGGAAGAGGCAAGACCCCCCTTCAGATTTGTACTTGACTCCGCATTCATGTGGAGAGCCTTGTGGCAAGAAACTTGAGAAGGAGCTCCCAGGGAATGGTCTGAGTGAAGAGGATCTTTGCCCTCATGTTTGTGTCCTGCAATGCCATCCTGGTCCTTGTCCTCCTTGTAAGGCATTTGCTCCAGCTAGAAGTTGCCCCTGCGGAAAGGAAGTAATTACCACTCGCTGCTCTGATCGGAAGTCTGTTCTCACATGTGGACAGCATTGTGGTAAGCTTCTTGACTGTGGGCGTCATCGGTGTGAACAGACTTGCCATGTTGGTCCTTGTGGCCATTGTCAAATTGTTGTGAATGCCCATTGCTTTTGTAAGAAGAAAACAGAGTCCATTCTATGTGGAGATATGGGTCTGAAAGGAGATATCAAGATTGAAGATGGCGTCTTTTCATGCAATTCAGCTTGTGGAAAGAAGCTTAATTGTGGAAACCACGTTTGTCGTGAGCTCTGCCATCCAGGGCCATGTGGGGACTGTGCCTTGTTGCCAAGCAAGGTCAGGACATGCTGTTGCGGTAAAACCAGCTTGGAAGAAGAAAGACAGAGTTGTTTGGATCCAATTCCAACCTGTTCCAAGGTCTGTGGTAAAAGCCTCCGGTGCGGGGTACATCGCTGTGAAGCTGTGTGTCATTCTGGTGACTGTGCACCATGTCGTGTTCTTGTGACCCAACGCTGCCGCTGTGGATCAACTTCTCGAACAGTGGAGTGTTACAGAACGCAGGCAGAAGATGAGAAGTTCACTTGCGATAGGCCTTGTGGGCAAAAGAAGAACTGTGGAAGGCATCGGTGCAGTGAGCGATGTTGCCCTCTTTCCAATCCAAGAAACTCCATCACTGGTGCTTGGAATCCTCATTTCTGTTCAATGCCGTGTGAGAAAAAGCTTAGATGTGGGCAACATTCTTGCAAGTCACTTTGTCACAGTGGTCACTGCCCTCCCTGCCTCGAGACAATTTTCACTGATTTGACTTGTGCTTGTGGGAGAACATCAATCCCTCCTCCGCTACCTTGTGGCGCACCTCTTCCTTCGTGCCAGTTACCATGCTCGGTTTCACAGCCTTGTGGCCACCCACCTACTCACAGCTGCCATTTTGGAGACTGCTTGCCGTGTGCTGTTCCTGTAGCAAAAGAATGCGTTGGTGGACATGTAATTTTGAGAAATATTCCTTGCGGGTCAAAGGACATCAGATGCAACAAGCTTTGTGGGAAGACCAGGCAGTGTGGCTTGCACGCATGTGCTAGAACTTGTCATCCTTCGCCATGTGATGTTTCTGCCGGACCAAGCAACGGCTCCAGAGCTTCTTGTGGACAGACGTGTGGTGCTCCTAGAAGAGATTGCAGGCACACATGTACTTCTCTTTGTCACCCCTCTTCGCCATGTCCAGATGTTAGATGTGAGTTTCCTGTTACTATTACTTGTTCTTGTGGTCGGATCACAGCAAATGTTCCGTGTGATGCTGGAGGTCAGATTGTTGACTCTGTTTTTGAAGCTTCTATTATCCAAAAGCTGCCTTCACCTCTTCAACCTATTGAAATAAATGGGAAGAAGGTTCCTCTTGGTCAAAGGAAGCTTACTTGTGATGATGAGTGTGCAAAGATGGAGAAGAAAAAGGTTCTTTCTGATGCTTTTGGTATAACTCCCCCTAATTTGGAGGCCCTCCATTTTGGTGAGAATGCAGCTGTCTCTGAAGTGCTGGGAGATCTTCTTAGGCGGGACGCTAAGTGGGTGTTGTCTATAGAGGAAAGGTGCAAGTTTTTGGTTCTTGGCAGGAGCAGAGGGGGGGTGAATGCGCTCAAAGTTCATGTTTTTTGCCCCATGTCGAAGGAAAAGCGGGATGCAATTAGACTAATAGCTACAAGATGGAAGCTTTCAGTAAATGCAGCTGGTTGGGAACCCAAGAGATTCATCGCTGTACACGTTACACCCAAGTCCAAAGCTCCAACGCGTATACTTGGTACCAAAGGTACAACTGTCAATAACATTGCTCAGCCTGCTGTTTTTGATTATCTGGTGGATATGGATCCAAGGCTTGTTGTGGCTTTGTTTGACTTGCCAAGAGATGCAGACATTAGTGCGTTAGTTCTCAGGTTTGGTGGTGAGTGCGAGCTTGTCTGGTTGAATGACAAGAATGCCTTGGCTGTGTTCAGTGATCCTGCCCGAGCCGCAACGGCTATGAGAAGGCTAGACCAGGGGTCGGCTTATTTTGGTGCTGCTGTAGTCCCTCAGAGTGGTGTTGCATCAGCAGTGGCATCCACTAATGTTTGGGGAGTCTCTGGAGGAGCCAAGGACGGGGGAGGAGTGGCAGCTCTTAAGGGTAATCCATGGAAGAAAGCTGTAGTCCAGGAGCCTCATTTGAGGGAGAACCCGTGGGATGCAGAAGAATGGTCCAATAGTCCCACCGACTCAGTGGCCCCTTCTGCCTGGAAGGAGAGTGAAGCTACACCTGCTGCGTCGTCTAATAGGTGGAGTGTCTTGGAGCCTAAAATGACTTCCAGCTTGCCTAAAGCGTCTATTACAATCAAGGAACCTGTTACTGAGACAGCAGTGGGAAGTTCAATTTCGCCCCCCAAACCTCAAGATGTGGGGATCGATGATATGGCAGATGTAGTGGACGATTGGGACAAGGCTTACGATTGAGAGTTCCTGGAAATGCATATATTTTTGCCGTCGAATTATTTCTTCCATTTTTCTTTTTAGTGCTCAAACAGGAGGTGCTTTGCTTGTGTTTAGCGGTTCCTTTTTCAAAGGGAGAGTGATGCGGATTGCTAATCCGTTGTACGAGTTAATCGTACCGAGGGTTCGAATCCCTCTCTTTCCGTTGATGACTGTTTCCTTTTTTGTTCAAGAACACAACTCCTTTAGCCTTGGGCAGTTGTTATAGGCTCATGTATGGTGTAAAATGTTCACTGTTCTAAGATGCTGCTTGATACAATTAGTAAAAGCCAGACTTATATCTGCCCTTAATATGACAGGATGAGCTTTTTTGTTCAACTGATATGATGCTTTGATGAGTAAAATACAAAGGCAATAGTCATGTTAAGTGGATATTTCTGACTCCTGTGCTCTAGGAAATAATGTAAGTAACTGAAAGGCAAGGATTTATGGTTCTATCAATACCTGTCGTTCTTTAGAATAATTGTTTCTTTCCGTCATTGAAATATAACCATCGACTATACTAGAGTCGCATATCAGAGGACAACTAAATAATAAATTGAAAAATCGAAACGAAAAGAGAAGAATGAAACAGAATCAAACTTAGAATTGAGGGAAAGCCAAACCAAATGCGGGGACGCGATAGATTAACCAAGGGCGTATATGAAACAAATCATAAAGGGAAGGCCATTTTTGTTCCCTTTTATAGAGAACAAACTTTAATTTCAATTGGGGCAATAAAGAGATTGGGTATAATATAAACATGTGTTAAAGTACTATATTTCCAATTTTAACCTTACCAAAAGAACATTGGAGAAGACCAATTGTATCAATTTGACGTTTATGACAATAGTAGTAATCTCGAGATTGTTATCCAGTATGAAACATAAGCGGACTATTTTTTGGAAATGGAAGTGCATACAACAACAGCGACATACCGTGAAATCCCACAAGCTGGGTGAAAATGGCAGTGAGTGCTTGGCAAAAATGATACCAGCGAGAGAGAGAGAGGGGGGGTTAGGAAAGAATGCAAGTATATTCTGCATTTCCACTTACATATGTACACAATACATGAACCGTGAGCTTGTCAGTTTCTGACTATCCTCAACAAAATACAGGGGGATAAAGAAAAATCCCCAGCTATAGAATCTATACATCAAATATAAAAGTGAACAACTGCTACTCGATCTGTGCTAACTGAAAAAAAACAAAAAGAAAGAAAAATTGTGTGGATTTTTATCATTAAACAGGTTGATACATTGCTAAAGGAACAATGCATTTCTGCAAAATAATCTTGCTTGGCCTCAAGAAGAGTAGTTCTTTCCACAAAGCATCATCGAAGGTTTGCTCCAATGGCTTATTATTTTGGTATTTCTGCAGGTTTCAGATCTACAATGGCTAAACCTCCTCTTCGCCACATGTCAATTATCATGTACGATGCACTAGCTGGTCAAGTAAACCTTTCGTGCGTGTATGATAACCTAAAACCCAAAAGAAAACAGCAAAATGTGGTTTTACTATTAGTTTGATAATGTAAAATGACTGATGGACCAAATCTGTAAGGCTAGAAAAACACAGTAGATGGGAAGAGATGCATAGACATGGCATAAACTAGTACTACACCATCTAATAAATTCTGTGGAACTCAAGCAGATACACATTTCTTCTTAAAATAAAAGAGTACAAGGAATTTAAGATCCAAACCTATTCCATGTCTTACAAAAAAGCACGAGTAGAAACAACAAAAAGCTGGACCTCTGTGGACAATTATTCTCTAGTTTCAACCTTTCTGATGGCAATATAATAGATAAGTGAAAACATGTAAATTTCAGAATCATATAGCTTGAATTTCATGTTTCCGAAACACCTCCCATTAGTACCTGTTTCTACTACTTTTTAAAACTACCAATCATCACATAGTATCAGATCATCAATTCCTTCACAAATTCCCAGAAATTGAATGATAGAAATGCCTATTATTTGGTGAGATGAAACAGCCAAGAGTTTGTACCTAAACAGATCAATGATTTTTCGCTAATGACTCATGTAGTTGGACGTGTCACAGTAGATGATCCACGTCCCATGGGAACAACACCTTGAAGGCCCTCATCTGTTTCTTCCACTTCTAATGAGGCTGCACAAACAGTTCAATTTGTCAAATGGCAGAATGTAGAACAGGAGTTGCCTAGAGTTGAGAAACTTCCTACAGAGTAAGAGGAAAATAAATAATGGGAACAACTATTACTAACTGGCCACAAAGCTTTTAGGACCAAGTGAAGAGAAAGAAAAACTAGGAAATGACAAACCATGATAATGCCTTTCAAAAGCATATTCCAGCTTGAACTGGAAAATCTTATGGTTAAGATCAGTGAAGGCAGGCAAAAAGACGGCAGTAATGAATGACACTCAAACCCAGATTCAGAAATTCATAATTTTTTACCAGAAACATCTTCTCCAGCCTGAGCCCCAGCAATACCAATACATGAGTACAGAGAGTTCTCATCTATCTTCAACTGCTCATAGGCAACATATACATCTTCAATGGTGGCAGTTTCATACAACATAGTAAGATCTTTGATGCAAGAGATGTCCTGATAACAAACAAAAAAAAGAAAGAAGCAGCTAAAGCTCAAAAAATAACGAACCTAAACAGTAAACTGCAAAGATTTTCACGTGATGTCTCTTTGGTCATGGATAAAATAGTACATTGAGAACAATAAACCAAGAATAGAGCAATACCTTCCTAGGTACAGAAGGTGCTTGTAAATGAGATAACAATCCAAGCCAATATGCATTTGACTTGATTTCGGCTTCATGACGCATAAGCAGCGTTCGCCTTGCCTGTACAAAACAGAATTGTACAAAACATATAAATTTAGTTTAGAAAATTTGATGTCTAACTAACATCTAAATTATTTCCGTAGCCTGGAAAAAAAAGGCCGAATAAATCAGACTCAAAAACATTACTTCAGATCAGTTTTACTAACTAGTCATT
>JAPFFP010000070.1:25484676-25496687 GCA_026153255.1 Solanum medicagineum
CACTGACAGAAGGACGCGTTCTTCAATCAAGAAAATAAAGAAAAGAGACAAAATAACCAAAAACCAGTAAAAAGACATGTACATTCATTTCCCTCTAGTTTAAAATATTTTGGGTTGTCTTCATGTCCGAAACCATCATCTACATTTCCCCTAATCACTGAATAAGTTGGACAAGCAGAATAAGTGGTCAAAACTACTGCAAGACTATGAAGAAGACAAAATGGTTTCAAAGGCCTTGTCCTGGCACATATATCACCGGCTGCTACAGTTTTTTAACTTTTCTCTTTCCAATAGGAAAAAATAGGCTTTTCTAAAAGAGGCATGAACTTGTGATGCCTAATAAAAAATTAGGCAGATCATTATAATTCTCCAGCTATGATAAAGGACACACTAAATGGTATATCCATCTAAACACTACTTTGTTATTTTGAAAAGTATCACAAAAATACGGAGATCACTATATACACACTGTAAAGAAAAATCAGAACTATCAAACTCGTAATGAATCCAAACAACCTTCAATAACATTTCATTGAAGTCAAGATAGGAAATGACTAATACGTCTAAGGTTGTGGCCTAGTGGTCAATCATTTACCAGGAGAACGATGATGTCTCGCGTTCAAATCTCAACAGAGAAAAAAAATTGTAGGTGATTTCTTCCCGTCAACCAAAATCTTGGTAAGTAGAGTTCAACAAGTGCACATAAACATGTTTCAAACAATATAATCTTACAAGTCAACCAGCTAATTGCAGATTCTTGACCATTAATACTGATAAATACATTTTCTAGGCCAATATATTCTCTACTTAAATACTAGACTTAATTTGTTTCAATTGGCAATATACGAAAAAATCAAAGGGATTCAATATATATATAGTACATGCTACCCTTGGATACATGTGCCTCCGCCACTAATTGGCTTGGGCAGGGCTAGAACTTGTTCCTCAAGCTTTGTGAATTGAGTTGATCCCGGGAGCAATTAAACTATGCGAGAAACCAACTATTGTTGATTCTTAACACGTTGAAGCAACGAAAGTCGATTGAGAACCAATACAACTGGAAAAGAACAAGAAGACTGTGATACCTTATTCTGGATGAAATTCGCTCGATTCTGAGGATGCCTACGAGAACGCAACTTAATACTCTTCTTCCGGTTGACCCAATTGGATTGAGACGGGTCGTTGTATAGACTCCTGACATGAATTGGAGCTAGAACCGGCTTGGTATTGAATACAACAGATGTTGCTTGCATATTTAAGATTCAATTCTTGAGAAACTAGGGTTTATGGGAAGGGGAAGAGAGAAAGAGAAATGAAAAATGTAACGAGTCGCTATAGAGAGTATCGCAACTGTGTGAAAAGAGGGATTGTTAAAGATGAGCCTTTCGTTTTAACGGTATGTTTGGAAGGTATGGTCCAGCGGTGGAGTCCGTGTGTTAACTGTTAAGTGGTGGCTTAGATTTTTTTTCTTCTTGATTTTCGTTTTATTGTGGAACAAAAAAATCTAACATATGGTTTGATTGATTCACATGGTATGAATAAAATCTAATATAATATGATTGTTGTGATATTTTAATACAACAATTATTATATTATTTTATACCAAAATCTATTTGATAGTAAAGTAAATATCATGATTCTTACCTAAAATATTCAACTTGTATAAAAAATAGAATACGAGACTTATGTATGATGTTTATTGACATAGAAAAAAATGTACAATAAAGTCACTAAGGAGCTTTTTTGGGAGATGTTTAGAGGTATGACTAAGAATTTTCCTGGTCGTGGTGGAGTTACATCAGGGATCATACTTTACTCACTCTATTTACATCGGTGATGATAAATTGACACGATATATCTAAAGCAAGAGATTAGTGGTGTATGTTATTCGCAGACGATGCAATATTGATTGACGAGATACGTATAGAGTTAGCGAAATTAAAACATAACACTTGTTATGCAAGTTCAATGACAAAATGTGGAGTCGAAGGTGGAAGTGAATATCCATGGATAAGTAATATCCATGATTTCTCACCTTAATAATTGTAGCATACATATATAATATATATCATGACACCTCACCTTGAATTTGTCGTATCAACTCATCAGACACTAAGACAAATAAATTAGGTTATTCCATCTTAAACTTGATGGACAGAACGCGGGCTCATAGTCTTCCAGGCCTGCTCTGGGGGCTAATCTCCGTTGCAATCCCATTAAAAATTGGAAAGTTCTAGGAGTCTCATTTCATTGTGCTTAAGTGATATACGCTCTATCGTACATATTCTCGATCATTATAACATATGTTGCATGTGCACTTCCAATCTCCTAACATCTTAAGTCTTTTTTAAGTCGATGAATCTCATGTATAGTGGCGGAGCTAGCTTATGGTCAAGAGGTTCAAATTAGAAAATCATATTATTTATACATGATTAAAATTACGTTTTATGTTTATCTGATAGATGTCAAACCCGCTTTCGATTAGTTAGTGCATTTACTTCTTCAGATTTTGAACTTCTTTAGTGAAAATCCATGCTCCATGTGTATGTACTTCTTCTTATATTGTCCTACGGTGCTTTTACAAGATGAATGACTTGTTTAGTTGATTGTTCTGACATGAATCCAAATAATTCTAGAAAATAATCACACCATCTTTATTCTCATCGCAAAAATATATTGATAAATTTATACACAAGACGTATATGGTGATCGCCAAGATTTAATTAAAAATTATGACAATCAAAATAATTTGCTGTTAAAAGCAATTCTTGCTCAATAATATCAAATTTAAAAGATCCCGACGATACATCATAATCATACCTTTTGCTCTAAATTCAGACGAAACGGCTATTGTTGCAAATGTTTTAAACTAGGTTAAAATTTAAACAATGACACCAAATTGACATTTGTGCAAATTACGTACTCTAATTCCTAATGATAACAGTGTAGAAGTGTCTATATTGCCCATTGGGCCACTATGATTTTAAACCTGCAAGCCCAAAATATCTCTTTTAGCCCGTTTGCTTCACTATTAATATCCCGATTGGTTCATTACCTCCCCTAAAATTTCAAATTCCGCGCGAGCTTTGTCTCTTTCAGCAAGTTGAGAAACGCTTCCCCTCCGCTCCCAGCTTGCTTCTCTACATTATACTTCATCGGAAAACTCGCGGTTATCAGTTTCTCCGGCAGAACTGAATTGTAAGTCTCTCTATCTCTATATGTCGTCATCACACATTTCCGAATCGACTTTTTTCACTATGGAAACAAACTCGTTCGAATTATTTAATCCACAATTATTCTGCACCGTCTAAGTTGCACGATTATTGATTTGCTGATTGCATTTGTTTTTCCTATATTTGAAGAAGAATTATGAATAGAAATTGGTATCTCACACGCATTGACAACATAACTATTATATTAATGATGACGAGAAGTACGACATATGAATTATATACAGGCGATTGACGTATTATCTAGAAGCTTGGCCTATATCAATTACTAAACAAAGGAATTTACTGTTTTTTTTTTCATTTGTGTGATTCTAATTAAGCTTCATGAGTATTCTGTTGTTTAGATGGTCAATAGTACAAGCTTTAACTTACATCTGTGATGATTTGCTCATCGTTTCTATTTGACCGTCATTTGTTGCTTGTTTCGACAGTACTTTCAGTGTTGATCCAGGCTTGTTCTGATTAGGAAGTGCTAGTGTTTTCTATTTTAGCAAGTTTTGTTTGTTCTTGAGACACGTGTTGTATCTGACATTTGATAGAACATTAGATATGCATGTCAGTTACTAAGATAATGAGGGAATTCTCCCTAATATGGCGTCTCTTTGCTGTCACGTTCGTTTCTTCTTTTGGTAATTCTTCTATGACTGGATTACTGTCCAGTTTTTGCTAGTACAGATCCACAATGGAAATAGAAGTTGCTGATGTCACAAATAAGCGCCTGAAACCATCTGTATGTTCCCTATCTTCTTTTGAAACATTTTAACTTCATATTTTTCCTGATGGAAATTATTGTTGCTGTTAGGTGGAGGATAATGGAACTACACAGACTGATGGTGAAGTTGCTAAGGCTGTAGAAGAAGAAACTGCAGTTGCCACATTGGCATCAGAACAGGTGGAGCAGGAGATTGCTAATATTCTTGAAAAGATCAACCGTTTCACTAACCTGGTATAATTTAGTTTCTTAATTTTTTATACCTCGAGAAATAACTATGATATTGAAGAAAATGGTGGATTTGAAGTTGTTAATACTTGATACCAGTGGTTGTACTTTAAGTTTCGCTTGCATTCTTTCTATATGCATGTGTGTATTGGTTGATACAATTTTTGTTATCATCTCGGGAAGGTCTCTGAACTACTGGAATCAGGGAAGTCCATGCTGAAGGAATTGAGTAATGAGTTTGAAGAGCGAATAATTTTGTAAGTGTGGAAATAGAAAAATTAACTAACTAGGACAAGGTTGGACACAAAATGCTGAAGTATTTTTATTTGCAGAATACACAAGGAACAGATGGAAAAGTGGCAAGAAGAGATTAAGGAACTGCGCTTGCTTGATACTTCAAATGAGGAGGCTGATGGTCTCTTGCTGAATGCTAAATATCTACTTCAGAATGTCCAGGGTGAATCCTGAGCTATTTGCACTATGCTAAATCTTCTCAATTCAATAGGTAAGTTGTTCACTTTAACCTGGGTACTTTGACTATTCCTTATTTCTAGTGCCATTGTCACCTAGCTCAGTACTTCTGTTCTCACTAAAAGAACAAGGCAAAGCCTTACAAGATCCAAAGACTAGCAAATAATAGCTTTTGTAGATCGTAAAGCAGCTTAGTATTTCCCCTGACAAACTTGATACTACTAGTTTCTATCGAAAAGCCCATAATAGATATCCCAAATTGAGTACAGTGAACTTTTTGGTGCACAAATCTATTGAATTTCTTAACGCTCTTTATTTTGTTATTTTGCTCTCCAATCTATAGTTCCTGTTCCTGTGTCAACTATGAGCCTGCTTCATAAGTTGTTCATAGAAAGCTGGTAGTCTTCTTAATTTACATTCCATCTGTTACTTTAATCGCCTTATCTGAACTATGATCCAAGGCCCAAACTCTCCCAGGGATTCGTGGAAATCAAGCATAATTTCATTTGAACTTTTATGGGAAAGTACATATAAGTGATTTTCGTTATGCTTTCAGCTAGAAAGTAGAGCGGGGTTTCTGAGTTTAAGAACTGCATTATAAACTACAAAGTACCTTTGTCCGTTTGAGATTCAAGATCCATGATTTTCCTCTTCTTAAAAACATGGTGAAACAAATGAATCTTTTGCCACGGAGGCCAAAATAGATAGAAACACAGAAAAAACCGTAGACAGTAATAGAAATAGATTTTATTCTGTGTTTGTGGTGAGAATATAAAATTGTCAGTTTCAATTTCATCATTAGCTTTTGACATACCCAAAAAGTTGCCAAACGTGGATAATATAAGACTGATCTTATTAACCATCCAGTCAAAATCACACAAAACACGAGAAGAAAAAGGACTAAACAAAGAAGCAATCTAAACAGAAAAGGAAACTGAGATAAAACTCTTCTAAAGGTTTCATAACCAGTTAATATTCTGTACTAAGTCATAATTACATACATAGAAACAACACCTAAAGCCCTCTTAAATAGTAGAGCAAGAGAGATGATAGAACCTAAGTGATCTACATAGACTTCTAGCAATTGAAAACACCTAATTTTGACTCAATACTTCTAACAGTCGACGACAGAGATTGGTTGGCTGGAGATTAATCCAAGGCGTGATCTAGAGTGTTGCCTGGTCATGATGACCTCCCCTGCTAGAACCGGCCTGTCAATAACGTTTCTATCAGATTCTTCCTCTTTAATCTTCTTCACTTGGCTATGCATAATATGATGATGATTGTCATCTTCTTGGTTTTGTTCAAAGAATCCTTCTTCTTTCTTTGCCTTGTAGCTTTTTCTTCTCCATTTGAACTCACCAAAGTAGGCAGTCTCTCTCTTAACAAAATCACTGAAATGGTTGCCTATTAGTATAGAGTTGGTGAGTTTGGTTCCCAAACACAACTGACAACCCCCAAGATCTTTTCTCTTTTTTACCTTTTGTGGTTGGAAGTTTGGTCGTGATTCATGAACCGTAAGAAGAGAGGAATGAAACAAAAAAATTGGTGGAAGATGGAAATTTTTTTTGGAAGATTGAATAGATGCAGAATTTTTGAGACTTGAGAACTTAGACGACCGTTTAAGACCATATTGATATCCCACACGCACAAATTTCTGACCGAAAAAATAAGGTAATTTTCAACCCTACGCGTTAGGTATGTTCCACGTGAAATATTAATCATTAATATCACAAGGTATGATTGGATCTTATACAATTTCACCTTCTAAATGTAGACTCAGTGTGTTTTTAATGTTCTTCCCCTCATGTACGGCAGAGGAAGACTTCTTAAAAGTCTTCTCCTTCCAGACAATAGAACATTAACCTCTGTCTATAAGCCAAAAGATTCATGTTTTCTTTGTTGGGTGCAAAGTCAAAAGATACATGCATTAAGTTAATTCCATAGGTTTAATGTTCACGGTACATGAATAACGATATGATAATGGATTTAATTTATGTAACCTAAAAAAATTATATACTACTTTAATAGTAAACTAGGAATCTTTTTTTCTCCATGTCATTAACTCGAGTCATTATCACGATTACATGTCATTATTTTTGGCGTAATTTGATATCTTAAGATTTATTCTATTGTAAATTGAATCCTGTAATAAATTTATGCCAATTGTTATACGAATGGATATAAATTGAATCGGGTCAAGTGGACGGGTAATGGTTTAAATGGATATATTTTTAATTTTTAATATTGATTTAAAAAAATTAATTAAATAGGTTGAGTGACTTTAAGAGTAAAGTATTGACAGTTGAGTGATTTTTAAATTAAAAATCAAAGTTAAGTGACTTTCTACTAAAAAAAAATCTTTAGTTTGAGTAACATTGGAGTTAAAAATGAAAACTGAACCATAGTTGAGTTGACCATCTAAGATATTAACTCTTTAAGATGATTTCAACATAACTAATACCATTATAATAACTTATACTATCAATACACATATAACGTTAGAAACACAACTTATTCGACACTATTTTTATACGTTTGGCTACCAGTCGAGCCAAAGTAAATTTTGTTTTATTTGATGAAAGGCACATCCTAATCTTTTGGTTTGGATGATGATCTGATTTCTTCCCCTTTCTCATCTGCAAGTTAAATGCATGTACGGTTTACTTCAGGTGTGAACGTGGAAAAGAACTTAAAAAAGACAAAACAAAATTAAAGAAGAAGTAATCTAGTTTTTACATGATTTGTAATTCTGAATTTCCGATAAGGTTTACGTGTATTTTGTCGGGTGATGTGGCTCTAGATAGATTGAGAAGTTTTATGCCGTTGGTTTGCTGCGGCCTGTGGACAAGTCCTTTTCGATTTTGCTTGTGGTTGGCGATGGATAATAATTTATTTTTCCTTAATTTTTCGTTCGATATTTGTTATTATATTAAATTTCGACTAATTTGAATTAACATCGAAAAACTCATATTGGGAAGTAAAGTGTTTCCTAATAAAGGTGACTCCAGATTCAAGTTCGATTTTAATACCTTAGTTAAAATATAGATAACAATATCTTGATTAAATATCGAACAAAATTATTTTATTCTACATTTGATTATGAATATTAATTAATTTTGATATTGTTTTATTCTGCTACTTATATCTATCTCACTCTGCATACTAAATGGTCGGTAAGTGTCTAACAATAGCGTGTGACCGCAGACGATTTGTTGATTTTTTTCAGTTTTCTCATTTTTTAAATTTTGTTTGATCAAAACAAATGTAACTATTCAAGTTTTCAACAATCTCTAGTAGTATCCTCAGACGGCGCAGTTTTTCTAGGCTAATTTCTCAATAAGACAAAAGAAACGGATGAACTGTATTTTATGGTTGGGCTCTTACTAGTCGTTTGTTCTGGAAAGACAAAAAACACCATAATTGGGGCAGATGATTTTAAACAATGGGCTATTTGTTGACTTAGGTCCTCTAAAATAATATGGGGTGAAGAAAATGACGAGGTCAACATTTAATTGATTGAGTGCACTTTCCTTTCTCTTACTCCATTTGGAGAATATAGAGTTATCAAATTAAATGATTTATATGGGATTTTTAAATTTATAAATCAAATAAAATTAATAAAATTTGAATTCTTCAATCTTGAATTTATTTGAGTTTTTGAATTTTTTTAAAAATAAAATATTACATATTTATATAAATATATAATTAACTTGTGTTTCAATTTTTTTTAGTGCTGCCTAAAAATAATTTAAGTGTAGCATAGACAACCAAAAAAAGTCAAAAAGAAATTCGAGGAATACTTTTTCGAAAGAAAAATTCTATGGGAAAGTAAAAGCAGTGGTTAACATCATCAATAATTCCATGTGATAGCATTTATTATTGATTTTATCGAATCCAAATGTGGGCATGATTCGTATTGGAGTGCACAAATGACACATCATGTGGTCAACTTCCAAGCTCATGAAATATCTCAAAAATCTTACCCTTAAATTATACTCCATCTGTCTTATATTAATTGAATTTATAAGGTAGTACACATATAAGAAAAGTATTCAAAGACAAAATTTATATCATACTTTTTACTATTGTCTTTTGTAAAATTATAAATGTGTAGTGTAATTTATCTTTTAGAAAATATAAAACTTCAATAAATGAAAGGACAAATATGAAAAAAATTCAAACATTTTTTCTAAACTTTGAACAATTCAATTAGTTTGAAAACATTGAAAAAAGTCTTAAAAATTTAATTAATATGAGACAAAGGGAGTATATAAATATTTTTGAGATATATTTTATGTTAAATATAAAATCTATTATTTTATGAAATTTTTATTCTTTCCGACCACACACATTCTTTGAGCACCACTTATTTTGGTAAGGATTAGAACAGGTATATGACAAGTTGCTTTTAAATAATAGGTCCACAATAAACACCTTTTCAAGATTTGGAATACACATGGTCCTGTCCTTTCCGTTTAGCAGCATCATGTTCTTGTTTGTTAGAGTAGGGTGCAGCTATGGTATTAAGTATGTTAAATTTTATAAAAAATTTTATAAAAAATTTATAAATTTTAAATCTTGATTTCGTCTTCTATGTCGACCATGCACGTTATTGCGTGTTTAGACATGGTCTTCCTCATACTTTGCATGCAATAAAACAAATCCTTTGTCTTTGTGTGTGCTAAACGTGTACTATTTTTCTCTCTTCGACTTTCACCAATGTTTACAAATTACATACATAAATTTGTTAACAAGGTAAATTTGTGACTTCTGTAATGTAAAGAGGTGATACTTTTTCAAATTGCACATTTTTTTTGTTGGGGTAGGGGAAGGGGAAATGGAGAGGGGGATTACAACGTGGAGTATCGAACCCTCACCAACAAGGTGAAAGTTCAGATAATCAACCGACTGAACTACTGAGATTCTCCAAATTATGCATTTGAGTGTTTCTGCTTTTCCAAAATTAAATGGCAATAAATGGTTGTTACCTTTTACTAACTACTACTTCGCTTTAGATTATTATTATGGAGTTAAATGTCTAAAAGCAAAATATATAACAACGACAAAAAGGAAATCAGTAAAAAGCCATACGAGATGAAAATTCCTCGCACCTAAGGGCGTGCTTGGTGGTTAGAATAAAGACCATTGGAGACCGAGTTTGAATTCCATATTAGATAATTTCGTTTAATAAATGTATCGATAGGGTGATACAAACACTGTAAAATTGGAGGCCAGATTTGAATTTTACGCCAAATAATTTTATTTTATACGTCCGAATTTAAAGATGAACATAATTATTAAATATCTAGTGACATATACTGTAAAATAGTTATGAACTTTAATTACACACAAAATGATTAAGATTACCTCTAGTTCTTCTACTTGTTGTTTTAGTATTAGTGTATAATGAAGCAAAATATGAAGGAAAGTCTCTAAAATTATCTTAAATAATATTTTATAATTGAAGAATCAGATCAAAGGTTTGGATCAGATTACATGTACAAGTATTATAATGATAATAGCATTGAACACACATTTCTGAAATTAGGTAATCTACCAATAAATATCCCATGTATTTTAATACAATAATTGATCGTAAAATAATCCTAACATTATTATTTATTATAAAAATAAACAGTGCTATTATTTTATTATTATTCACATCATAATCTCTCTCTATATAACTAGTCAGTCAACAAAATCTTAATTAAAAGAAAACTTGTTCTATTTCTTTATTCATTCATTTTCTAGTGTGTTTAGAAATATTTCATGTTGAGATGCAATGTACCCCTTTACTAGATACACAATAACATGCTAATTTCACTGTTCTCTCAGTCACACTATATAGTTTTCACATGCCAATTTTGGAAAGTGTCTTAAATTGTAATAAAACAAAATAACATAGACAATGCCATGGTTTTTAGTATTACTTTTCATTGTACTGGAGCTGCGACAAGCACTAAATCCAATTATGATATAGACATAGATAATGAATAATTTTGATTGCTACCCTATTGACCAAAATAATACAACAACAACAACATACCCCAGTGCCTCAAAAGGCTCCCGCTTATTGCGGGGTGAGGGGGGGTTGGATGTACGCAGCCTAACCCCTATGTTTAAAAACATAAAGCGGCTGTTTCCAGATGACCCATGAGGAGCGTCGAAAATTGCATTGACTAACTGCTACTTCACAAATGAAAGAAGCGCAGACAGTTGAAAGAGCCATTTTGCTTTATTCCATCATACTTCAAAGCCAAAAAATAATCAATCTTTGGCTCCATCCGAGATTGATGGAAACCTATTGACCAAAATAATATATTCAAATATTTGATATCATTCTAAAAATCCTTAAACATAGTATTTTTGAATGTATAAAAAAAGTTTAGATGAGTGGAATGTTTTAAAGATTTGTAAGTTTACGATCACAAGGGAACAATATCACTTATAAATTGATTTAGTAAATATAATATTGAGTAATTCCACAAATTTAAGTACTGTCAAAGTATTTTGGCATAAAAGACTATTTCTCAATGAATTTTCAAACGTTAACGATTTTTGCATGTTTTCCAATTTTGCGAATAACTTCAGGCGTATACGACTAAAGTTGAAAATTTGCATATATCTTCATATATTTTTATTTGAAGTGTGATCTCATGATGGCCAAAGATCAAACATTTTTACCTGATATTTGGTATGACTTATCTAAGTTCCGTCTCATATTATATGAACATATTTCTATATATATATTTGTCTCATATTATACAGGCACTTACTAAATTAGAATATATTTAATACCTCCTTCGTCTCAAATTAATTGAATTTTCAGAGTTTTTTTAAAGTTCAAAATAGTTGAATTATTCAAAGTTCAAAAAGAATGTTTGAAACTTTTTTCATCTTTGTCCTTTCATTTATTGAAGTTTTATATTTTCTAGAAGATAAATTACACTACATATTTATGATTTCACAACGGGCAATAGTGGAAAGTATGGTGTAAATTTTGTTTTTGAATGTTTTTCTTAATATGTGTACATTACCTCACAAAATCAATTAATATGAGACAGAGAGAATAATTTTTTTTCCATTTTACCCCACAATTAATTAGTATATTAAGGATTTTTTCTAACTTACTTTATTGTGTATATGGGACAGAAGGAGTAACTTTTTTTTCATTTTACCTCACCATTAGTTAGTATATTAAGGATTTTTTCTAGCTATTTAGTATATTAAGGATTTTTTCTAACTTACGTTATTATATATTGATATAAATAATAAAGGATAAAATGATATATAAAGTTCATTAATGTATTAATAATTTCTTAATAATCGTGTAAAATAGAAAATGCCCATATAATATGATACAAAGA
>JAPFFP010000070.1:25496787-25509429 GCA_026153255.1 Solanum medicagineum
CCGGTCCATGATGGCACGTTTAACCTTCCTTAGTTTGGCATGAAGAGCTAAGAAAGGGGATCCCACAAATCAACATGCTAGCAGCTTTTGACCAAATCCTTGAAACCTTTGTGTTTGCACCAAAAATGCAAAAATCTGAAGGGTTTACTACATTATTTACCTCTAAACTACATGACACATGTAGAGGAGCATGATCTGAACCTTGTCTGATTAAATTCTCCACTTCCATATGATTAATAATATCAACGAAGTCTTGATGTACAAAAATCCTATCCAGCCTCTGAAAAATACAAGCCTCATTAATTATTTCATTTCACCAAGTGTACTTGCTACCAGTAAATTGAATCTCATTCAGAGCACAAGCACTAATAGATTGTGCAAAATTCATTGCCTTTTGTTGAGTGAAATCAAGGCCCCGAAGCTTTTCATCCTCATTCAAGATTACATTAATTTCCCCTCCAACTATCCAAGGGCACCCAGCAGACTCAATATTCTCAAGCACTTCCCACAACTCCAATCTTTCCAAAGCATTGCACCTAGCATAAATTGAAGTGACTATGAATTCCTGACCCCCTATTAAGAATTTAACAGTAATTTGTTGGTAAGAATTGTTGACAATCGACCCAATCTAGTCCTCACGCCAAAAGATCCATATTTTACCCGAATAATTTACAGTAGCATGCTCAAAACCAAGCCAGACTTTATGCTTATGAATCTCATTCGGATCCTGAAAGGGTTCCATCATAGTAATAAATGAATTAGTGATGTCTCTTGTTAAGGTCAATTAACCTCCCAAAAGCATTTTGGGTATTAACTGACCATATGTTCCAAAAACCAGTTTTGTTAATCATTGATCACATCTCACATATCTTCCCTTGCTACTCTTTGTTTGTACTTGTAAAGGAATATTGGGTCTTCCTTTCTTTTCCTTCAAGTTGTCAGCTTGTCAAGGAGATAAATCGCCTACCTTGCTAACCTCAATAATGGAGTCCACCAAGCTTCCTCATCTCAAGAACTTTATTCTCATCCTCAAATACTGAACTACCATCATCTGATTCATCCACCTCAATCTCTATCTATCAGACGGAATATTCAGATTTGCTTCGTGATTCATAACTATATCTCAAGTTTCCCCCGATAGTTTTGGTTAACCAAGTTGCCCTCTCCCTTCTTCCTATTTTGTGTGTTGTCTTCACCATCTGTACCTCCTTTGTCAATTAGAGTATCATTATGCTTGTTATTTTATTCTTGTGATGCTTGTACCACTGTCTCTTTGTTCTTTGACTAAAAAGTTTCTTTCACCTAGTCTTTTATGGACTGTGTGTTGATTTGGTCAGTTGTAATTACTGGTGTCTCCTTAGTTTGTTCACCCTTCTCGTCTACCTACTTGTTCAATGTAATAAATTTATTATGCGTGTTAGCTTTCCAGGCTTGTTGTGGTTGCTGTCTCCCCCCCTCATTCTTCTTTTTTTATTTTATAAACGCATCATCCTTTTTTAGATGGTTTTTAGCAGCATTACCCTTCTCCATTGTTGTTCTTTCCCGTTTCCCCCCATTTTTTGTCATCTTTTCCTTTATTGCCCTTCTTCTTCTTGAATAATTTGAGGTTCTTTACATAACATTGATCTTCATCATGACCCTGAAGTAAACAAGTCTTGCAATATTTCAGCACATAGTCATATTTAATTTGTATCCACTTTTTCAAGACATCCCCCATTTTTCTTGATCCCTATTTTGATTCTTTTGGGGAAATGTCCTAGTAAATCCACTTCAACTTTCACTCTAGAACAGCTAAGTCGAGTTTTATTCTTCGTGGCTATGTCCACCTATAGAAGTTTACCAACAGCGGTAGAAAGTGACAACAAAGCCTCCTCACAAAAGAAATTAGGGAGGAGAGATGGAAACGAAATCCAAGCGACCGAAATAGATGTTTCCTACTCTGGCTTAAACATTGGCTCCCACTTAACGTGGGCATAGGGTATGACCAATTCTGATGAGTAATGTGAAAAGATGGTTTAGATAACAAGTGCACGTAGTCCTCCAACAACGACGTCCATATAAGAATGTGCTTGTTATTCAGTAAACCAATGTTACAGTCCCCTTTTAACTCGCATTACTTCGAAATTAGCCTACGAAGGTCTTACAACTGGTCATCCATTTGAAAACTTCCCAATAACGGCGTATTTTAGAGGTTCTCATTCACAATCATCTAGTCCACTTCTTTTTGTTCCTATATCACAATAGGTTCCACATGAAGATACGAAGTAGGCTTAACAGGAATGGATTTTTCAGTATACAAACAAGGTTTCAATATACTCGCATATATGTTCACCGAAAGAGCCTAACCAGCCTTTATGGGAGGTTGGTGACTGGCCACAGTGGCCATTGTCGATCACAACAACAAAGTTTTCCGAAGACGACACACTAGGGTTAAGAGCATTTTTTCTCTGCTCTCTTGCTTGAATTATTTTTAAACTTTGAATATGTAAAACTATTTTTTCATTTTACATAATCTCGTATTAATAACTTTTAATGACTTCTTTTCTGTTATTTTAATTTATAGCTCAACAATCACAATTGAAAAATTTGTACGACTAATTGGTATCTAAATATTGTTCCGAAATTCATATATCAAAGTATATTAACAGAAAAAAATAATCACTTGTTGAAAAACAAGTCACTAGCTCACGCCACTTTACACCTAAATTTAGAAAAGATTAAGGCACTTATCAACAAATATGGAGTACCCAACGATGTTGGAGACCCTTGGTTAATTCTGAATTGCTTTCTTCATCTGGTTCCAAAAATGATGTGGTTTGGTCGAGTGCAGTCCATCCCACCACTTTGCAGCCTATGTTATTGCTTGCACCAAATGTTGGCCATATCATCCCTTTCTCCTTGATGACTACTCTGACCCCTCTTCACAAGGATATCAATTATACAAGTCCCTGATCAAGCAACAAAGAAAAAATTATGAGTTTGCGGTTGATGAACGCTTACAAAATACCAATCCTCATGGTAATACACTGGAGCAAGGATTGTTGAAGAACCAAAAACCAATATAGTGCAGCCTGACACATTGTGTTTTCTTTAATAAATCTAGGGGATGTTGTAATGGTTCTTTTTGTCCCTTCTTGCATGATATATTTGGACAAACGAGGTTTGGGGGGATGTTGGAAGCTTAGGATTTAAAGAAAATGAAGTAAAGTCGGGATCTTTCTAATAGGACATGAATCAATAAGGTATTCTTTTTTTCTTTAGTTGTACATGAAACTAGTGACAAGGATAGTTGCACAACTGTTTCAACAAAATTACTCAGCTTTGCTTTTTCCTTGAGGCAGTTACATAGCAATTATAATGAATAACTGAAGCAAAAGTCCCTCAAGAAAAAATCTGTCATGCCCCGAGAGGGGACCCAAGACCTGGTCGGCACCCAGAGACTATTGCTAGTCCCCAAGCAAACCACTTGGCCTCATCACATTCATTCATTCATGCATTCGACAAATCAGCGAAGATAAAAGAAAGTAAATGGGCACATCTTATCATCTAGTCTCAAAATAATAATAATAATAATATAATGGAAGGCTAGTAAAAAGAACTAGCTCACAATCTTAACAATCAACATTCGACTATAGTCTATGAAGCCTCTATTACTATCAGGTGATGCCAATGACAGACCCATGATAACCTCAATCAAAATAAAGGTAATAAATGTCTATCTCTAAATCAAGATGAAAATAGCATATGAATCCTCTGAAGTAGGAGAGGCTCACCAATCCGCTGAACGTCCAAGATCCTCAACGATGCGTCTGCTAATGATCATTATCCCTTGTATCTACATCATAAAATGATGCAGCGCCGAATGACATTAGTACGTGGAATGTGCGGTATGTAAAATAACTAATTGAAACTGAAACAGGTAGAATAATATAGAAACGACAATCAATTCTGGGTAACAACAATCAACATGTCAAGTATCTATCTAAAGTAAGAATAAAGAGTAGACAAATGACTCATCTAACCCATCAACACTCATCAATCAAATCAAACTCATCTCAAACACATCTTATCTCATCTCATCTCATTCAACTCAGAGTACTCAGTTTGGGAACTTTTGGGGAGTTTCTTTTATCTTACAACAATCACTTATAAGCCAGTAATTATACATCGTTGATGTTGTCACAACCGTTTTGTACTTGCCAGGTAGGGAACAGTTCGAAACCATATGGACAAGTCCAAATTGAGATAGCAATTTATAAGTCCTCCATTAATTTCAGGGACTTCTAATCAGAGGGAACCTCAACATAATGTGATATGATGGTCCTAATCCTCACCTACGCTTGGCTACATAGTTTGACGAGTGCGAGTTGGATTAACTCTTATTCTTTCGGAGCTCGATACTCCTCCCATGACTCAATACTCATAAAACTATTCATTCAATCAAACTATCTCAATCAAATCATCTCAATCAACCTCGTGGAGGTACTATCTTTCAATCAGTCTCAAAGAGACTCTAATCATCTGATCAATCCACATCTTAATCAATAGCTCAAGGTTTAGAACAATCATTAAGGAAAAATCGAATAGAAAAGTCATTAGAATTCATTTGGAAAGACTCATAGACCATCAAATACTATCAATCTATCATCATTCACACATTCACAATCACAGTCACAACTCTATCAACATTCTCAATCAAAGCTCTAGACTCAATCCCTATCTTCATTCATGCATGCTTTCAAAATTATCAGGTAGAGTTATGCAAATATCTCATAAAAATATTTGATTCATGAAAGATAAGTTTATGATGATCATCAACATATGAAAATACATGTAATTAATATAATTTTGAAGAAAATCTTCAAGAAACCATTCAAGAATCATGTATGTAGACTCATTAGACTTTCAACTCTTCTATGACCATCTACGGGGCACATCAAAGAACAATCTCATGCTTGTAGTGTAGCCTTACATACTTGGGATGAAGCTATCAACAATTGAGCTCTCAAGAATCCCCTTGAATTCTTTAATCTTACCTTTTTCTTTCTTCTCTCTCAAGCCCTAACATTTCAATGACTTATAAAGGACTTGAATAGGGTTTTAGACCCTATTTACGCATCAAAACAATCCAATTTGATCATGTTTTGAGTTTAGGAGAAATTGAGAATCGACCAGAATGCCCTTCAAAATAAAAGAATATTTTTCACTTCGGAATAGCCTAGTCTGTGACGCGGACGGGGCTTGCACTAGTGTATTTTGTCCAAAAAATTTCAAACGAATTTTCTAATTTCCATCGAAAAAACTGAAAAAAATAAGTGTTGGTCCGCATCCCAAGCACGTCGCGCCTTGGACGGGCACTAACACTGGAATTCGTCTCGGATTGAAAAATTATTTTTTGATCCGATGAATTATTTTTCGATCCAATGGCTCTAAAATCTGACCGAAACTATTTTCCCACTAAATTTTCCATGTTGATTGCATACCCGGTCTCCGATTTACAAATGGAGCATGGAAAAACGTATTATGCGCACATCTCTATTCTAAGGGTATTTTGGTAATTTTACTGAGTGTTACATTATCTCCCTCTTGGGATCATTTGTCCTCGAATAATGAGTAAAGGCGGATATCAAGACATGAATAGACTCAAACTCATCCCTTCATTCACATCTATCAATCAATCTCTCGACTCTATCTCAATCATCAATCAACTCTATCCGAACCCAAGAATAGACAATCATCTAAAGAAAAAGAAAATCAATTTAGTGAAGGGTAAGGAATTTACCTTCAACATTCTCATTATTTGGCATGAATAGGTAAGGATATCTTGCTTTCATATCTTCCTCAGCTTTCCATGTGACTTTTTCAACGAATTGATTTCTCCACTAGACTTTGACTGAGGCTATCTCTTTGGTTCTCAACTTGCGAATTTGATGATCAAGGATTTGGACCAAATTTTCTTCGTAGGTCAAGCTATCCTTCACTCAATACTCTCTACAGGGATCACCAAGTTAGAATCTCCCAAACATTTCTTCAACATCGACACGTGAAACACTGGATAGATTCCGTCTAACTCGGAAGGCAACTCTAATTCATAAGCAACCTTCCCAATCATCTTCACAATCTGATAAGGTACAATACAGCGTGGATTCAATTTACCCTTCTTCCCAAATCTCATGACACCTATCATAGGTGACACTTTCAAATATACCTAATCATTTACCTCAAACGCCAAATCCCTCCTCCTCACATCGGTGTAGGATTTCTGGCGACACTGTGCAGTCTTTAACCTCTTTTTAATGATTTTAACCTTCTACATTGATTGATGGACAAGATCAGGCCCAATCAACTCCGCTTCTCCCATCTTGAACCACCCAATTGGTGATCTACATCTCCTCCCATACAAAGCTTCGTAGGGAGCCATCTTAATGCTTCCATGATAACTATTGTAATATGCAAATTCAATCACTGGTAAGTGTTCATCCTAATTTCCATTGAAATCAAGAACAGAAGCTCTCAACAAATCCTCTAATATCTTAATTGTACGCTCTGCCTGTCCATTTGTTTGTGGATGAACAATTGTGCTTAAATTTACTTTCGTACCCAGTCCTCTTTGGAACGATCTCCAAAACTGGGAGGTGAATTGAGCTTCTCTGTCCAAGACGACGGACAAGGGAACTCCATGTAACCTCACAATCTCTCAGATGTACAACTTGGCGTACTCCTTCGCAGTGTTTATTGTCTTAACTGCTAAGAAGTGAGCCGATTCGGTCATCCTATCCACAATCACCCATATCGAATCCTGTTACTTTTGAGACATCGATAGACCAGTAATGTAGTCCATATTGACCATATCCCACTTTCATTTGGGAATCTCAAAGTTCTGAGCTAATCTACATGGCCTTTGATGCTCAACTTTCACTTGCTAACAATTCGGGCACTTGGAAACAAATTCAGAAATATCCCTCTTCATTTCACTCCAGAAATAGACTTCTCAACTCGTGGTAAATCCTAGTAGAGACAGGATGAATGGAATATCTAGTGTATCAGCTTCAGCCATGATTCTATCTCAAATACCATCAACATTTGGAACGCACGATCTACTCTGGTATCTCAACACCGTATCTCCCCCTTTAGAGAAGACCATCACTTTCTATTTGTGGACAGCCTCCTTCAATTGGAGTATGATAGGATCTGAATCTTGCTTTTCTTTTACCTCTATGACCAAAGATGAAGCAAACCCATTCTGAATATTAATTCTTCCCTCATCATTTTCCTCAAGTTAAACTCTCAATGGAGCCAATCGGTGCACTTCTTTTGCTAACTCCTTCTTTCCTTCCTCAATATGGGTTGTGCTACCCTACTAAGAGTGTCGGCAACAATGTTAGCTTTACCTAGATGGTAGAGAATGATCATATCGTAATCCTTGAGCAATTACAACCAATAAAGTTCATTAATGTATTAATAATTTCTTAATAATCGTGTAAAATAGAAAATGCCCATATAATATGATACAAAGAAAATAGTGAATTTGACAAGATCAAATTTTAAATATTGTGACTTAAGGGTTTTTGTTTTTTTTTGGTAGTCATTGTGACTTAAGTTACCTAATACAAAAATAACAATTTTTTTTTTTAAAAAAATAAGTATACAAAAAATTAAATGGAGAGGTCAGATTTCTTGTTGCTTCCATCAATACTTTTCTTTCCTAAAGTTTTTTCTCTACATGAATCAAGTTTCTCAATAAGATTAAATAAAATAATCCTACAAACTTTTTATTACTCCCTTCTCTCATTTTATGTGACATCATTTGATTTGATACGTTGCTTAAAAAAAAGTAAAATTTTTAAAAATTTATGATCTAAAATTATTATAAGATATTTGTGTGGTTGAGAATAATTTCACTAAAGGTAAAATAAAAATTTTAAATTATTTCAGTTAAAATAAAATAATATTTTTTTTAAAGCAGACTAAAGAGAAAAGTGTGACTCAACAAATATGAATTTACGCGAGGAAAAGATTGTTGGAAGGAAGCATCGTGGTTCGAGTCGTAAGCGTGTGTAGGCCGAGTTTTGGGCGGAAGTTGAACCGGAGTCATTACTATTGCTGGTCACAAAAACCGAGTGATGAGACCCTCCTCTTTAGATTAGATTGCAACACTTACGAGAGCGACTCCTAACGCGGAACAACAATATATCTACTTTTTGTTTTTTATATACATTTAAGTTAAGTGGGGACCTATTTATTTCTTTAAAAAAGTGTTGTTTGATAAGTTGTACTATTAGGATATAATTTTAGATAGAAAAGTACGTAGATAGCGTTTTAAGGTAGAATGTTACTCTTTCCGTCCATCAATAGTTGTTCGCTATTGATTTGACACAAGGATCAAGAAGTGTTAAATGTATAAGGATAATTTCGTCCAATTATCCTTTGAGTATAATAACTACATTATTTTGAAAAATGTAATAGAAAAATGATTATAATTAATGTAAGAGTAAAATAAGAAATAAATGTTATCTTGTAATTTCATAAAATGGACAAGTATTATTGAATATCTATTTTTAGTAAGTAAAAATAAATGAAAAAAGTAGTAAGTAATGAAGTGTTGTCTCACTTTTTGAAGTGTTATCATATTATTATTGTTCCTAACTTGTACGTTGCTTTCTTTATTAATTGGTATCAGTGGATCTAAAATTTTAATTTATCATATTATTTTTTTGGTGTTATTATTGTTACTATCTTGTAGGTTGCTTTCTTTATTAATTGCAACCTACATATAACAAAACTAAGAAACGCTAAAAATTTAATGTTTTAAGTAGATTCAAACCTTGAGCATGAGAATTCATTTAAATGGAAATTTATCACTATGCTATACTTTACTTATTGTCTAAGGGGTTCAAATTTAATATATATATAAATATATAAAAAAAAATTACCTTATATATACAGTATATTTTTTCGCTGATGAACCCTCTCACCAAAGCCTAGGTCCGCCCCTGATTACTATGTTTTCTTTTTAATTCGAATTTATTACTATTGAGTTAAGAACCTTTCGTAAATCATCATTAATAAAATTTACGTATACGCTATCACTCTCAAAAATCATTAATAAAATTTTACTGAATATACTTATTCTCTTATTTTATTAAAAATAATAAATCATCTTTAAAAATAAAATAAATATTTATTCCATTCCACCCACCAAACGACCCGTAATATTAAAAAAACCACGGCCTTCTCAGAAAATTACAAAGCACATAAAATAATGATTGACCCACGCTCAATTTGCCAACTTTTTTCCCCAATTGGCCCCCTCTCAAGAAAATTCTATAAATCACTATCTATCTTCTCATTCTCTATTAAAAGGAGTGGACACACACAGTTTTAGCAGAGCTTCCCATTTTGTTATCCACGCAAATTACAGGAAAAAAACTTGTATTTTTAGCTTCTTTCATGATCTTATCTCACAAATATCTGATCTTTCCCTGTTTTATAGCCTAGATTAATTGGCAGTCCTATATTTCTCTCTCTCTCTCTCTCTCTATATATATATATATATCTCCTTGTTTTGGAGGTTTTTCTTCTTTGGGTGTTTTTACTTTTGGAGGTATTTCGATATGGCAATGACGAAGACCTTATCTATGATATCAAGAACCGGAAGAGATTTGCAGAGATATAATGATGGGTGTCGTCAAGTTGTCGGGTGTGTATTCTTATGATTTTTTTGTTGAATTTCAAGAAAAAGTTGAAATCTTTTCATGTGGGGTTGTGTTTAATTTTGAAATCAATTTCTGGGTATGTTAGGGTCTGTTGTAATCTGATTTTTTCTTTCTTTCAATTTTTGGCAATGATGCAGATGCATTCCGTACAGATATAGAAAAACCAACCAATCATCTACAGTTCAAGGGATACAGATTGATGATTTGGAGTTTCTATTGATCAGCTCACAGAAGAGTCCAAGATGGATGTTCCCCAAGGTACTATTTTAATCCAATTTGTCTGTTCTATTGGGGTTGGATGATGTTTTTAATCATTCTTGGATTTGACATTTTTTGTTTTGAAATGAAATTACAGGGTGGTTGGGAAACTGATGAGGCATTAGAAGATGCAGCTTTAAGAGAGACTTTTGAGGAATCTGGTGTGATTGGTGATGTTGAGGTTCAGGAGTATTTAGGTACTTGGAGTTTTAAGAGCAAAAGCCAAGGGACATTTCATGAGGGTCATATGTTTCCTTTGCTTGTAACAGAAGAACATGATGATTGGCCTGAGAAAACTGTCCGAAAACGTCTATGGGTAAGTTGTGAATCTTGAGTGGATTTGATTTGTGTGATTTGTTGGTGGGATAGTGTATCCTGATGTTGTGTTTGATTCCATTTTGCAGTTGAAATTTAGTGAGGCAAGGGAAGTATGTTGGCATTCCTGGATGAAGGAAGCTTTAGATGTCTTTGCTTCAAGGCTCACAAAGAGAAATAAAGACGTCGAGCCTCAGACATGCCCTTTCGATGAATTGTCCTATGAACAGACAGTTGTTGCTGTATCTAATTCTAACACAATGTTTTATAAAGAACCAATAATCAGCATTGAAGCTAATGACTTGACCTGTGAGGAGGAGCTGAGAATTAGCCTTGTAGCTAAGCCTTCTCTAGGTAAGCTCATGTTCAATGAAGAAGCAAGGCGAAAGCCGTTTTTCAATGAAATTAGTAATGTAGCAAACTCAATGTTCAGTGAAGAAGCAACAATGAGCACCAAAGCCCAGAAGATGTTCAATGAAAAATTGGGAAGAATAAGCATTGCTGCTTTCAGCTAGCAAACAAATGATGGGAAGAAACCTCAAGGCTTCTGAGAAACGAGGATGAGGAACCAGGGATGCCTCGACGAGGTGGGAGCCAAGAATCAGCATAATGTAAAGGAGAAAGAAAGAATCTTGGAACGCTGTCGACAGAAATTTTGATGACTCTAAAAATGCAGGACTTGACATTGTTCTCCACAATCTGCAAAGAAAGGAGAATCATCTAAGGATGCAGTTACATGAACCAGTGAAAAGACCCTTCAAATCCCTGCCTGATAGAATTCTCTGTATTGTCACTTTAACCAGATAAGGTGTTTGAATCAACCTTGTTTCAGATGTGACCCAAAGAAAAAAAACAAATCCATAGAATAGGCACACAAACTTCGCCTCAATTGGCAACTAAACACTTCGATTTTGGGGGTGCACATCTAGACAGCTCAACTCATCCTCACTGTGTCATCACGCTGACATGACACACGAATCCTACAGGTGAAGATGAGTTGAGGTGTCTGGAATGTTTAGTTGTCAGTTGAGCTAAGTTTGGGCGTCTATCTGTGTACTACGCCTTTTTCAAACATAGGGAGATCTGTCAGGATAGGGAGATTAGAGGTTAATTGCAAAAGTTTCTAACTTCATTCTTTTATTCTTTTTTGTTCTTACTTAGTCGAAAAAATGTACATGATCACTTAATTCTATGTAAAAGAACACCAAAATTGAACCCAAAATGATTGTCTTTTGTTGTTGGCATAACCCTGTTCATTCAATGATTGAACTATAAAGTAATGGATATGAAGTTCTTGACTTGTCTGAGTTTCTGGACAAATTTGTTACTGTTGGGATGGATAGGTGAGGAACTCTTGTACCTACCATACATAGTTTTATTTTTAAACTCTAGAAAGAGGCCATTTCAACATATTATTGCCGACATGATAGAAAAATAATGAAGCCAATTCCAGTTGACTGTATTTGATATGTATACATACATGGAAGTTGCCATGAAAGAAAGAAACATGGTTTAGAATTATTTTGTTGGAAGCATCCATGAGTCGTGGAGTGTCTTTGAGAATTATTTAATGATGTTATGGACATGTTTGTTGGGACTTCACGAGGAAGACATACACATCATGCACCAAAAATCTCTTTAAAAAATCAAGATATGGTTGATGAAATGGTACTTATTAATAAGAGAAATAGTGGTCCCGTCATTGACAACTAGACCCTAGTGACCTTCTGAGATACCAACTCGACGTAAGTTTCAAAGTTTCAAGACGATAAGAATCGGTGAAGTTTCTTTCTTTTTTATCTATAGTTTTGTGGTGTGATTGTGAAAAACTTTTCTAACTAATTTTATCCGAGATATATCCTTTACCGTTCTAGTATCTTCTGGTTATGGGGCTTGATTTTGAGATGAGGTTTTTTCGAAACAACATCTTACCGTTCTAGTATCTTCTGCTTATGGGGCTTGATTTTGAGATGAGGGTTTTTCGAAACATCTCTATCTCTATGAGGTAGTGATAGGGTCTGCGTATATTTTTTTCCTTCTTAGACTCCACTTATGAAATTTCACTGAATATGTTGTTGTTGCACATACGTTGAGAATTCACATATTTGGACACAAATAGTCCTTTTCACGTGTTAATTTATTATACTTTTCACAAGAGATCAAGTATCATAACAAAAGTAGAAACGTCAAAACGTTTAGGCACCCTTTTGTTACATAATATAGGATTATTATAGCATAAAATTTGAGATTAAAAATTGAAAGTCTCAAACACTTTATGAAATTTCACTGAATATGTTATCATTGTTATATTTAGATTTTTATTGGGAAAAAATCCATTCAATATTGAAATTAG
>JAPFFP010000070.1:25512402-25557080 GCA_026153255.1 Solanum medicagineum
CCTCCCCCCTTCCTCCCCTCAAAAAAATTTATTTTTAAAGGGAAATTTTCATAAATAGTTTAGGCTTGAAACTTAATGGATCTGCGCAAAGGGGTTAAGAAGTAGTCAACTTTGTTACGCTTTCTCTTCTCATATTGTGGCTTAGAACTGATAGATTTAAGCTCTGAAACAGTTTTTTGAAGTCCAAGACTTGCCAATCGCGCCTGTAATCAAAGAGAAATTCAGCTATAGTAATAACAGCGACAGAAAATAGAAACACTAAAACTGAGAGAGAAGAAGACCTTGTTTTCCTAGAATTGGGCGTTTCGGAGTTCTTCATAGTCAGTTTTCACTCCAAGTCTTCTCATTATGGAGTTTCAATGGTGATTTGCGATTTGCTTCATCTTCTTCTTCGAGATTTGAGGGTTTTCTAAGGGATGGGATTTTGAATTTGAAATGAGAAAGTCGGCCGTTGATTTAAAGACGTAATGACCCAATTAAATTGCCATAATGTGATTTAATGGAGTTTTGGGCCCCTAAATGAGGGAGTAATTTCATTTTGTTGGTATAAAATTATCCCAAAACTTTATAAGGGACTAGTTTTGGGCCCCTATATTTGGGATAATTTTATACCAACAAAATTAAATTAGTCCCTTATTTTAGGGGCCCAAAACTCCATTAAATCATATTACGGCTATTTAATTGGGTCATTACGTCTTTAAATCAACGGTTGATTTTCTCATTTCAAATTCAAAATCCCATCCCCTAGAAAACCCTCAAATCTCGAAGAAGAAGACGAAGCAAATCGCCCTTGAAACTCCATAATGAAAAGACTTGGAGTGAAAACTAACTATGAAGAACTCCGAAACGCCAAAATCTTGGAAAACAAGGTCTTCTTCTCTCTCAGTTTTAGTGTTTCTATTTTCTGTCGCTGTTAATTGCTATAGCTGAATTTCTCTTTGATTACAGGCACGATTGGCAAGTCTTGGACTTCAAAAAACTGTTTCAGAGCTTAAATCTATCAGTTCTAAGCCACAATCTGAGAAGAGAAAGCGTAACAAACTTGACTACTTCTCAACCCCTTTGCGTAGATCTAATCGATTGAAAGGCAACTCTCCCAAATTAGCACTGTGCCGTTCGGATCACTTGAATGAGAATTCACGCCGAACTACTGCGTTTGCAAAAAGTCTGTATTTATGTCTCTTTTCTCATTTTTATTTTGTTTCCCCCATAGATCGTAGAGTGTGTGTGTGGATTTTGAAATGAGAATTCTATGTTGCTTTCCGGGAAATTGGGACTTTTTGAAGGAGAAGAGACCAGCTAATGCACCCCTCTTGAGAATGAAAGATGGCTTAATGCTGCATCTTGCGCCGGGAGCTTTGGCTCGACGTTGCACCAGCAAGGACAGGGGATCTATATATGACCCTGTTGTGGGTATTCGCTGTCACTTTTGCAGGTTTTGCACTCATTCTCGAATATCCCTAGCTTATTTTCTTTGCATTTCATTTTACAATGAGTTTAAGTCACTGTTATAATCATGAGCTGATAACCTTGTTAAAATTATTAAGTAACCTACTGTAACAAGTTAAATATAATGATAGTGTAAATAGTCTATGATGTTTTAGAAATATAGCTTAAATCCTTTTGTAACTCCCAGTTTTTGATCACTTACTGTCATTTCCATAATCAAGTCACCACTATAACCATGAGCTGATAACCTGGTAAAAATGTTAAGTAATCTGCTATAACAAGTTAGATATTTAGTGGCAATGTAAAGATTCTTACCATGTTTGCCACATAGCTTAAATCCCAGTCTCTGGTCACTCACTATGCAGTGAATTGAGGGACTTCCCCAAGACAGCTCCTTTGTTTTCTTTTTGTCAGGCAGCATGACTTTTGTACTGGAATTTACATCTGTGCTAGCTTAGCTTGTCCTTATGTATTGGAAAAATGGTAAGCCATCACATAAGGATCAGTTGCAAATGATAATCTGTGAATGGTACTGCAGGCAAAAGAAATTGTGTGGTGAAGAAGACTGTAAACGATGTGGTGATTTAGACATGGATCAACCTTGCTTGGGTTAGTCTTACAAGTTCGTTATTGTTTTGTGGTACTTTCTAGTCCTGTAAACACACTGACGAATATAAAATTTCATATACAGGCAAGACAGATTGTTCAATTTGTCATTCTAGCTAGGGTGTTCTTTGCAGAGGTTGTCTTAAGGTTCGATATGGTGAAGGTGAGACAATAGATAGCTATGCATTGTAGATACTGAAGGTTATATGAAATCACATGGTTTTGATCTGAAAGTCACCCATGTTGTACACACTATACTTCTGTTCTGTTTGGTCCATGATTGGAAACTTTTGTGAAATTGATCTTTGCTTTCTCACCTATGAATGTTGATTAGTACTAATTATGTGCAAACTGTGCTAGAAATGGAGGATGTGAAAGCGAATAAAGAATGGGTATGCCCTCATTGTACTGAAGAAAAAGGCATTAATCCATATTGGATATGTAATAGGTATGTGGTGGTTCTTTTGATAAGTCAAGTTCTTTTGATACGGATAAGTTCATTTGGCTTTTTCTTGGTTCACGGATTGATTTCTTGCTCGTGCTTGCTTACTTTTTTAGCTCATTGGACCTAAAGAAGCGAAAGATGACTCCAACTGGGATCGCTATATTCAGAGGTTTGTATGTTTGATAGTTAGTTTACTTGAAGTTTTGTTTGCTCACATCTGTTATCATATAGTGTGTGCACTGAGACCTGCTTTAACTTTTTGGCTTGTTGTTTTCCTTTTCCTCTTCTTTTTGGACAAAACAGCTAGAGAGATGGGATACAAATCAGTGGCACATCTGTTAATGGATCAGCTTCAGGGGAGCAGTGAAGGGTAGATGATATATTACTTTTAGTGCGTTTTAAAATTCTTGTTGGATTTTAAGAGCTAGATTGGCAGTAGAATTAGCTTCAGAATGTAAAACTGACTGTTACGAAGACCAATCACTGGTTGTAATGTCTAGGTTCCTTATTTCGAAATTGTGCCACCTTTCTTTTGAGGTTATATCTAACGTCTAAATGAAGACGTCACTTGTGGAAATACACTGAATATATTATTATCTATAGCAAGAGATCTTCAATGACTATGCAATGTTGACTTTTGTTTGTAAGAAGCCTTCATTTAGGCATTGTGTTCTTTCATGATTCTTGTTCAAGAAATTTGTCCAAAAGTACCCTAGGTGCTGTACATCCGCCATAACCTGCTCTTTCTTCTTCTCCTCCATCTTCGTCTGCTTCTTCCCCTTGCATCGTAAATTCACGAATGAGGTACATGTTAAACATGGAAGACACGTTGCCTAGTTTGTGATTAGAATTGAGTGATTTCTTTCGACCGGGGTGTTATGTGATAGAATTATATCTGCCAAAGTGGAAAGATAAGTTATGTATATAACGATTACACTGAATATATTATATGACGGTGAATGTTAGAATGTTAAACTCCAACAAATGATCATATCAAATTGAACAAGGTTAGAAGTGACCACTTTGATCAGAAGATGTAGGTCGAGCATCTAATCTTATTATGAGTTGTCCTTTCAGACCTTATTCTCTAAATGGACAAAGAGAAGGAAATAAGCATCCGCCCGTAGGAGTTGGTGTGCCTGATTCATATTCAGTTTCCTTTCTGAAAGATGCTTGAAATGCACAGGGGTCTCATTGAAGAACTCCCCCGTAACTCTTGCTCAGCCAGGCTTGGACAGAATAGCAGAGCACGTATTAGTAGCATAACAAAAAGACTTCCTCGTCATTAATATCTTTATAAAATGTCTTTCTCGTCATTAATATCTTTCCTCGCAACAATTGTGACTTCCTAGGAGAATTGATGACTGCATCAACGATACAGTGCTAGTACATCGAAGACTTTTTAATTGACTAGTTGTAAATAACCTCGAGATATGGAACAAAGGATTATCACGAACTTAAATCGAGATATTGTTGGTGATTTTCTAATCTGGCATAAGAGAATGTGATACAATGAGATCAAATACAATTGAAACACACGTTGAGAATAACATGTGAGAGAGATTCTTGAGATGGTTTGAACATGTTACTTTACGAAAAAAAAGAAAAGCTCCACGTCCTTGTTTTGACAATTTCAATTTTAAAGAAAGAGTCTCAGGATTTATCCATGGTATATTAGAAGAAAGAGGAGGGAAAATCGCCATAGCCCATCAATGAGAAGGCTAAGAATGAAAGCTGACTATGAAGAAGTACGAAAGGCTCAAATCTTGGAAAAACAGGTTTTCTTCTTTCTCTCTCGCGAGATTTTCAGTCAATGTTAAATTGCAAATAGTAGCTGATTTTCATGGGTTACGGTTACAGGCTAGATTAGCCAGTTTTGGGGTTCAAAAAATCATCGGAGAGCTTCGAACTAAATCACAATCAGAGAAGAGAAAAAATAACAAAGTGGACTACTTCTCCGCCCCTTTGCGTCGTTCCAATCGATTGAAAGGCAACTCTGCACCATCACCAAAAAGTTTGTGTTTTTTACGTGTATTTTCGATATGAAAATGTTTCTGTGTCTTTCTTTGTATATTGATTGTGTCTTTTTGAAGAGGGAGGGGTAAAGGCTCTCGATCTCCTTTCACCGAAAGCTTTGCCTCAGCGTTCGAAGCGGTTGAAAGTGGGCGTTCGCTGTCACTTCTGCAAGTAATACTCCTCCTTCCATATCTCGCCAATCTCTTTGCCATTGATGTTGCAACTTACAGTTATTTATGGCTCATTGTTCCATGAATTGATTGACTGAGCAAGCAATGAGTTTACTTTCTGTTTTTTCGTAACCTGTCCAAGTTTAAGTAGGTTGGTTTTTGACTCTTTCATTGGCTTGGTAATACTCTCCTTCCATATCTCGCCAATATTTTTGCCATTGATGTTGCAACTTAATGTTGTATGAATTGACTAACTCAGCAAGCAAATTTATGCTTGAGTTTACATTCTGGTTTTTTCGTAACCTGTCAAACTTTAAGTAGGTTGGTTCATGACTCTTTCATTGACTTGGTAATACTCCCCTTCCATATCTCGCCAATCTTTTTGCCATTAATGTTGCAACTTACAGTTATTTATCGCTCATTGTTTGATGAATTGACTGACTGAGCAAGCAATTGATGCTTGAGTTTGCATTCTGTTTTTTCGTAGCCTGTCCAAGTACAAGTAGGTTGGTTCCTGACTCTTTTATTGACTTGACCTAAAGGAATGAACTTGATTATGGTAAGCTAATAGTTTAGAAGAATATGTTAGCTTTCACATTTTTCATTAAGCAGTAAACTTTAGATAGGTTGGATCTTGATCCTTTATTACTTTGACTTTCTTGACCCGCTCAAGTTTGACTCTCGCACATCTATCACCTCTAAGCTTGTAGGTTGGATCTTGATCCTTTATTACTTTTGACTTTCTTGACCCGCTCAAGTTTGACTCTCGCACATCTATCACCTCTAAACTTGTCCTTGTGTACTTTAAAACTGCTAATTTGTCACTTTATCGGTTGAAAATGATTTGTGAATGCTGTTGCAGCGAAAAGGAATTGTGTGATGCGGAAGATTGTAAACATTGTGGTGATTTGTGGACACAGGTCAACCTTGCTTAGGTAGGTTGGTCATAGAAAGCACTTTTCATTTCTGTAAACTAGTTTGGTTTCATGCTGATGAGTCTAGAATTTCCAATACAGGCAAGACGGATTGTTCAATTTGTCATTCTAGCAATGGTGTTCTTTGCCGTGGTTGTCTTAAGAATCGTTATGGTGAAGGTGAGGCTATAGATATGCATTTAGAAACTAAAGGTCACCCAGGATGCATTTGCCATGACTGACTAAATGTTACTCTTTTGTTCTGTTTAATTTAAGGCCTAACAATTGGAACTCTGTGAAATTGATCTTTGCTATCTTGTTTATGAATGTCGATAAGTATTAAAACTGTGCAATTCTGTGATAGAACTGGAAGAGGTTAGAGCAAACAAAGGATGGGTATGCCGTCATTGCACTGAAGAAACTGGCATCAATCCATATTGGATATGTAACAAGTATGTAGTGATTATATAATACAGGACTATGTAGTGATACTAGCAAATTCCATTTGGCTGTTTCTTGCTCATGGATCGATTCCTGCTCGTGTTTTTCTAGTTCATTGTGCCTAAAGAAGCGAAAGATGGCTCCAACTGCGAACACATTTAAAGGTTTGTATGTCGTCATTAGTTTCACTTGAGGTTTTCTTCATTCGTTCATATCTGTTGTATAATAATTTATACTGAGAATTTTGCCTAATTTCTTGTTTGATCTGTGGACAAACCAGCTAGAAAGATGGGATACAAATCAGTGGCACATCTGATAATGGATCAGCTTCAGGGAGCAGTGAAGGGGAGATGACAAGCTTTTTGGTTAATTCTTAACTTTTTGTGGGATGATGAGAGCTACCAGGCAAATAGAATTTAGCTTTTGAATGTAAAAATCAGGCCAAATTGTAATTGCTCGGTATCCTTTTTGTCTAAATATGTAATTGGCGCTATGTAAATTGTTTTTCTTTGTTTTCCACCGATACATATTTGCATCATATAATTAACTAGTTCAGATTCATGTCTTTTAAAATTTCTTTTATAAACTTGCAACTAACGAGGAAATTTATCTTAGCTTCTCATATTTATTTATACACGTGATCTATATTCATTATGATGTTATCGCAATGAAGAATATTTATGAGTAAATTTTATCCATATTAAATATCTACATCAAAATAATTGATTCACGTATATCTTTCGTAAAAAAATTAATTATAATTGAATTATTTGATATAATAATGTAAACAGATAAATATATTAATCGTATTTAAATTTAATCAAATTAAAGTACCCCTTTTGTCCCTTGGTTTTCCTACTTTGCTTCTTATTGTTCCTTCCCCGTAACCAGACACCGGCCTCTTATTACCTCTAGATTCCGGCGGGCGATGCCGGCTATCCGTAACCCTAATTGGTTCTATACTTCTTCTAGTATCAGTCCGAACTGCGGTTTCTCGACCTTCAGCTTCCCTAATACCCTCACATTTTCAAGCTCCTTATCTCCATCTCTCAATTTCGTCTCTTCTAAGCCGAACCCATTCCCAGTTATCCGGAAACGACGGCGTTTTGCCACTGTTAATGCAGCCGCAAAGAAGTCCAACTCCGACCTCTATTCAGTTCTTAATGTTAGTAGAAATGCAACGCTCCAAGAGATCAAAGCATCTTATCGCAAGCTTGCTCGCAAGGTATACTCATCTATTTACTTACTGTTAAACAATCATATGTAAGTTGTGGTTTGGCGTTGTCATTTGTAAGTTGTTAATTTGTTGTTATCACATTATTCGTTGTTGCTTAAACAAGCTTTCTGCTTGAATGTCTTTGATTAACACACTTATTTGCATCTAAATGTTTCTCTTTATTTGGAAACAGTATCATCCTGATATGAATAAAGGGCCTGGAGCTGAAGAAAAATTTAAGGAGATTAGTGCTGCATATGAGGTAACATCCTGCTTCTTTCCCTCTAAAACTTTCCGTGTTTTTCTTGTTGGGGCATTTTATGTTGAATTAATAATATAAATGCTTGGTTAATTTGCTGGAAATTTAGTTTTGTTCTTTTTCTTTCAATTTGACTACGAAGTTGTATATTTAGGTATTATCGGATGATGAGAAAAGATCTTCATATGACCGTTTTGGTGAGGCAGGGTTGCGAGGAGAATATGATGTGCCTGGTAGCGGTCCACAGGGGGTAAAGTACTGACCTTTGTTTATATTTTCATGTGGTTCATATATATTTCATTTTTTCTTCATGATGACTGGTATCTGTACCCACATGATTATCTGACCTCTTAGGTGGACCCTTTTGAAGTGTTTTCTGAGTATTTTGGTGAATCAAGTGCCTTTTTTGGAGGAAGCGGTGGATTCGGGGGCTTCAACTTCGACTTCCAGAATAGGGGGAGGCAGAATCTTGATATTCGGTGAGTATCGATGCCCATGTACTTCTGAAACTATGTATTTCTGTATATCTATTCTTGGTGATATTAGGATATGCTTAATGCAGAAAACGTACAGTTTTAAGATGATGATTCCCATTGCAGTTGTATCTTTTTACTGGGCAGTTTCTTCTTACACTTCCCCCCGCCCGACCCCAAAAACGAGCATCTAACACTTCTTTATAGTAACATTCATTGCTGAGGAGAGTTTTGTAGCTCTTATATACTGCTGGGTGAAGGTTTGTATAAGCTTCCATGGCTTCACCTGCATCAATGAAACATAAGCAAGAAAGTAGAAATAACTCCTCCATCAGCTTTAGTTTGATCTTATGTGCCAAGTAATTTAGGACAAGAGGAAAGAATTTGATTTGGTCTTCCTTCGTAGTCTGTCTTTTTCATTAGCTGAATATGTGTTGATGAATTTATTTCTTGTCTTTCAGTTATGACCTTGATTTGAGCTTTGAAGAGTCTATATTTGGAGGTCAGCGAGACATCGAAGTACCCTGTCTCGATGAATGTGATAGTTGTGATGGGACTGGTGCCAAATCTAGCAGTTGTGTTAAAATCTGTTCTGACTGTGGTGGAAGAGGAGGAGTGGTGAAAACACAGAAAACACCTTTTGGGATTATGTCTCAGGTAATTTCACTTGCTAGCATGAGAAATTAGTAATTGTTGAATGCTATTGTAAGCACTTCTTTTGTTATCCATCTTTTTTTAATCTTACAATCTAAACTGATTTCTTGTTTAAAATGCTTCTTTTTGACGTTCTTTCCCTCAACTTTCACTGAAAAGTGTGCAAGCTTGCATCTTTTATTGATTAATGGACATGCTCACATGGGTGTTATCGCTGACTGCTGAGGGATTTCTCTGTAATCCGTATGAAAATTTAGACTTTGTTCTATATACAGATTATTTGATATTCTCTACCACTCCCTTTGTCCTAAAAGTAGAGTCCTTCTTCCTTTTTAGCTCATCCCACATAGTGTCCACTTATCAAGGGAAGAAAAATCCAAAACTTCCCTTTGTCCATTTTCTTAGTCTGCTTTTTTACTTGGCATGATCATTAAGATGATAGTTCAAATTGTGCACCCAAGTTTTGGCTTAGTGGTCAATGAAGTGAGTACAAAATACTAGGAAAAAGTTACATGGGCTGGCGGAAGGTATTAGTTTCCTGCTTACTTCTGTATTTGGGAGTAGAATAGGTGAAGTTTAAGTGAATTCATTTTTAGAACTGTCCTTTATCTTAGGCTTGCAGTTACTAGGTATGTACCCTTGAACCTAGCCCTCTTTTGGGGCACAATGCTTAACTCATGTAATTGAGTCTTTGAACTTGTATTAAGAGTCAAAGAGGGCCCCCATGAAATTTCCTGCATTCATAAAATGTAATAGAACTTCCTTATTAGATGGACTTGACATCATTTTGGAACAAAGCAAAAAGAAAAGCAAGAAAGTTAAAATAGCACAGAGGATATTTTCTTAAACCTGAAAAGCTTTATCAGACTCATTTTTATTCTTCTCCATGTAATTTTATCCATTATTTGCTCGTCTGTAACACAAAATTCAATATATTACTTGACTTCACATGTTCCCAATATACTAAATCATTAATACTTTCATGTCATAAATAAATCTGGAGGAGGTATTGTAACATTCCACGATCTATCGTGCTGAATTCTGAATTCTCTCTATAAACTATTGCAGTAACTACACACCATGCCGAACCTTTTACTTTTCATTTATGCAATATGGTTCAATAACAGGAATCAACTGGGTATATAGAGTATTCGTCATTTCATATACTGTTTTGAACTTAATCACCACTGGTTTGTCATGACAAGTTTAACGTGACCTTTGAACTATTTCCTGATTAATTTATATGAGGCTACTGTCTTGCACCTATGGCAAGTAATACTGTTTCAAGATAGTGAAACTTCCATAAAAAAAGATACTATTTGCTCTGATCACTACATGGCTTATTTATTCTGCTCAGTGTTTTATTTTGTTTGAGCACAAAATAAAAGCTCTCTCTGCACGTCAAACCCGTCTATTATTTCGAACAACTTGCTGCTATCTACTATTTTAGTCTGCTGGTCCTTCTTGACTTGCTTTCTAGATGCTGATTTATGTTTTCAGGTATCTACATGCTTGAAATGCGGAGGTAATGGAAAGATAGTAACTGATCATTGTCGAAAATGTGGTGGCCGTGGTCAAGTACAATCAAAACGAAGTATCAAAGTGGTGGTTCCACCTGGAGTTCATGACGGAGCCACTATGCGAGTTCAAGGAGAGGGTAACATTGACAAGAAAAGGTCACCCTTAGGCCTTAATTAAAGTTCCTAATTCATGTGATTGAGCAGATTTTCCCTATTTCATGTAGAAACTTAATGCTTTGATCAAAATTATTCAATTCACAAGAAAATATGCAGTATATGCAATTTGAACTTTTAGTTTAATTGAACAAATACATTGTATTATGATTGTAAGTAGCATGTTCCTCTGAGTCTAAGTACATGTTTGATCTGCCTGTTCAAAATGTTGCTTCTGCTGCTTGTTATTAGTTATAGATATCGGTGTTTATGTCATCAGGAGCGGACGCAAGTTAGTCGGAGTGGTATCATCCAACACCTTTTTGTCAGAAATTTTATTAAATATTTCTATAAATAATGTGCAAATATGTATATATAAATAGCGAATGACACCACTTGGCAGATCATACCGCGTGGTTGGATGGTCAAATGCTTGATTTTTGCAGAACCAGGTCAAGGGGGTTGAAACCAGCTCCATTCATATTTTCTAAACCTCTTGATTATAAATTACATAATGTAACTTGTAAGAATCAAACTCTGTTCGCTACTGAGCGAAAATTGGATATAACCAATGCATCATAACTCATTTCACTATTACCAAGGTGATAGAAATATAATTCAACTGAAAAGCAGTTATATTAATATAATATAAACAAATTTAGAACCATCATTTTGAAAGGAAAAAACTATTCATCCTGCTGTGTAGTTTGCAACATCTCTCATGTCATTATAGTGATTGTTTATTTTGATAAATGTTGAGCCCGCTTATAAAATATCCTCAATATTCTACAGAATGTCATGCTTCTCAATCTTCAGTACTTTGATGTATGTTTGGTCTTTGATCATTTTTGTTCCTTTTGATAAGCAAACAAGACTTCTACTGATCTGTAGCAGCAAGGTGCTAGAATTGTGCAGTACAAAGGACTTTGATGTGTGTCCTAGACTTTTATCTCCTTGTCTTTGATCTTTTGTGGATACTTTCTAGGCTGTGTGCGCTCTTTTTTCTGATTTGCCGTTCGTGTCTTCTGTTTCATTCTGTGTTGTGAAACAAGTGCACTATATCATGAGAATGTAGAAGTTTTTGAGGAAGTCTGTCACAAAATGAAGCATGTCCTCATTGTAATAGCTATAAACTAAGTTAAGCAAAAGTAAGAAGAAGTCCAAAGGAACATGGGCTAAGGAGCTAACTTTTGTTTATTAATATTCCCAAACTTCTCAATGTCTTTCCTCTCTCCTATGTTAGAAAGTGTAACTTAACCTTTTCTGTTCTTTCTCTTATTCTGTTTCTCTTTGCAAATTGTTATGGTTCTTTTGAGGGGTGGGGTGGGTGAATGATGGCCTCAGAGAGATAGATGCAGATATGCTTTTCTCCTTTCCACAACCATCTCACAGTTGAACTTGGTCTTCTTTGCAGTAGTATATCTGGTGACCTCTATTTGGTCATCCATGTTGAGGAAAACCATGAAATTTGGAGGGATGGTCTCAACCTGTACTCAAAAGTAGACATTGATTTTACTGAGGCCATTCTGGGGACAGTTAAGAAGGTAAATAAAAGCATTGTAAAAAAAGAACTGCTCTTATTCTCATTTCAGTTGTTTTCTATAGTCTATATCCGTTTACCTGCCCTTCCCCCAAACAATTCCTCTTTACAACATTCTGTGTTTCTGGCATTTTAAATTAGCTTTGAAGTGCTTGCAGATGGTTCCGTATAGGTATAATAGTGATATTAATTCTTAAAAGAATCACAAACCTGAATTATGACTTATGTGTGTCTTCATTTTCCTCATAGACTCCTGGTTGGACTCCTACAGGTGACAACTGTAGATGGCACGAAAGATCTTCATATTCCTCCTGGATGTCAACCTGGAGAAAAGATTAAAATGTCAAAATTGGGAGTGCCAGACCTGAACAGATCTCCAGTAAGAGGAGATCATATTTTTCTAATAAATGTTCTGATTCCGAAGAATCTCAGGTTTGAATTTGTTCATATAAGCTTTCAGATACACCCGTATTTCAATTGATCAGTTTTGGTTGGATAAGTTGACACCTCAATTTTTATTTCAAAGAAACAAAAAGGTTGCCGCTTCTGTTTTATGTAAGGGCTCCTTAATCTGAAGAATTTTGTTTTGTTTCAATTTTTTCTGTGGATTTTGTCTCATTGTCTTTTCCTGAAGTTCTTTGCTAAAACTTCATCAACATGAGGTCCTATATGAGGCATCAACCTTCTTATGTGATTAATCAACGCTAGAAGCTCAATTTTGAGGTTTGAATAAAACTGAAATGTTCCCTTGTTAAGTTAATGTGAAAAGTGGTTTAGCTTATGAGAAAAAATGCACGCCTTAGCTTCTTCCTTAATAAATTACATTGACCACATTTTTGTAATCTCTTCAATCAGGATTTATCTAATCTGGAAAAAAAGGGTAGGAAAGATGTTTTAATTTGTCGTCTTACCTGTGTCGAAGTCTTGAATTTATTTTCCGTCCAATGTTGCCACTTTCACAAGCATCTTATGTGAATGAGCTTAGTTTGTGATAGTGTTTCCTGTCACCTGAAATATCTAATAGGCCACCAACCTGAAAAGCTCCTCATCTCTTGTTTGTATTTTCTTAAAAAATAATTAAAAAATTATTCCGTTTAAGATTGATATGCTAGATAACCAAGGGCTGACGAAGTTACTACTCTTTACTCTTAGATTTTGATGTATCTGTTTTGCTAAACTACTCTTAACTTGTGATATAGTAATTGGTAGAATACGAGCAAATCTGCATTAGATAATTGGCTCTGAGCACATCTGTTAGGGAACCAGGTTCGTGTGGTCAACCTTATTTCATGAAGTAACATAGAGTCTGAATTACACTAGGTAGGGTCAAGGTCCACGTACAACCCACCCTCCCCTGACCCTACTTGTAGTATCAAACTGAGTATGGTGTTTCTCACTGAGCATCTTCACTATTTTGTTGCTTTAATCTGAAATGGTTTGTTATGTGTGTCTGTTCCAATAATGTGTGTTCTCTTCTTCTATTTCAGTGAGGCACAACGCGTCTTAGTTGAGAAGTTGGCCTCACTTGGCGCAACATCCACACAGCATTCAGTCTCATCTGGCGGTATGTCTTCTTATTCTTTCTTCCTTCTAAAGCGTCCAAAATCTTTATTTGATATTGAGGAAGACTTTCAGTTAGATAACCATATCATGTGACAAAAGAAAAAAATTCAATCAGAGAGCATGTCAAAGGCCGTCACCTTTAGCTAGTTTGATCACAGATCACCTGTGCAGGCATGACCCAAAGGAATGTTATGTGAGAAACAACTATGACGACAGGTGTAAGGAGGTATGCGAGGAAGTGAACATGCTAGAAAGATGAATTTTAGTACTAGATAAAAACTTCTGGTTCTAGCGAAGCCTTTAGTTCTCTCTCACACACATAATTTCCAAATACACCACATTCACTCCCTTCAAAGGTTGACCATTCTCTAAAATCCTCCCCATAATCTTGTAGATATTATTTTCTTCAACAATCTTGTACGTAAAACAGTGATGAATATGAGAAGGAATTGAGACTGGCAAGCTTTGAATTAGTGTGTCTACAATTTGAACCTGAAAATACTGAACCATGTCGGATTGTCAGAAATAATTTCACATGTGATATCGAAAAGCAAACCAGACTCATTTCTTTAACGCACTCAAGTGTGCTATGTGTCAAAGCATGACATCAACCTTTCCCTTTTACGTCATTTGATGCATTTAAGATGCTGAAGTTATTTATTTCTAGTATGTCACGTTACACCATGCTCACTAGTTTCTTCATCCTTTACCTTTTAATTTTATTGAAAGGGTACCAAGAAATAATCTGGATGGGAATCTTGCTTCTGCAGGTAAAAGTAGAGGTGCTGCGCGTTTGTGGAATCCGATCAAAGACTTCCTGAGGTGCATTATGTGCTGCAATCATATTTTATTTTAAGATTATGAAATGCCAACTTATTTTTGAAAAATGAATTAGTTTCTCTTTATTTATGAATCAACATACATGAAAAGAAAGAATAAAATGTAAAGGCAACTAGATGTGAATCAAGTCCAGTTGAAGCTATGGAAACTCGAGAAGGAATATCCGAATCTATTCCACTCAAAAGTTTTATGGAGCATTTTTCATACCGAAAATTTAGCCTTGTTTGTATTTTTATTTGTTTGCTTATGTTCATTTGTCCACTCTGTAGGATTGGACGATCTGGTAGAAAATTTGCATCAATTGGCACAGAGACAACAGCTTTATGGAGTTCAAACAGACCGTTACGTAGTTTTCCTGTAACGACATCACTTTCTGCTATTTTACTTGGAACATGTATTTTAGCCTTTGTAAAAGTTTGTTATAGTAAAATTTTGCAGCAGAAACGATTAGTAAAACCAAATTTTGTTCTTCACAGGGAAATTAAAGAGCAATAGTTGTGATATCTTGCTGCTTAACTCATGCAATATATGAATTTGGAACATTTATTTTTGCTTCTCTTTGTGTCTCCTGTCCATATCTTACCTTTTTTTCTTCTTTCACTGCCTCTTTCTGATGGAACCCCCTGCATTTACTTCTTTTTTGACTTAGATTGCTTCATGTCTTTCATTTCATGATAGAGAATTGCTATTAAGTGAATCATATAGCAGAAATTGAAATTGAAATTTTGTAGGACAATACAACATCAGTGAGGTTTCTTGGAAGCTACTTTACTCTAAACTCTAATTAATGCCAATATAGAAGGTATTATATTCCTTTGAGAAGTCATCTTGAATATTTCCAAATTTTGGGGCATTCCTAAAGATATCAAAATCTCAAATATCTCATAAATTCGAGGGATATTTATTAAAATATCAAAATATGGTCAAAATCATTCTACGTTCGGGGAATAAGCCACTAATACCAAATCATGGAGCAATCTCACAAGAGAAGAATTAAAGGAGTAATAGATTTATATTCACATGCTTATCAACAAAAATTTATTTCTCCATATTTTATTTATGATTGCAATTTATTTTTCAGTATTCCTTCAAAGAACCTGTTCCTGCTTTTTGACTACCACATGCATGTTTTATTTCCACTTGACTGACATGAACCCCTGCACATGACAGGGCAACTAGAAAAAGAGATTTCTCTTTCCTTTCTATTCACTTCCACACAAGAACCCAAATTGTGATGCTTTGGTTACGAAGGTTACTGTGATCAAAGTTTATGAAGGGGTTTAGTCAGCCCAAAATAAAGCTTAAAAGAAAAAAAAATTAAGTCATGCTTATCAGGATTATGCCTTTTGATTGTTTAAATACGTACCGAATAATATGAAAATTTACATATATGTCATTTTATTCAGATTCTACTTGTGAATTTCGATGGATATGTTTTTTAGCGTGGAAGTACGTATTTAGTACATAAAAAGTGGTTCCATGTATTACGTGCACTTTTGAGCAGTATGTGAAAGGATATGATGAAAATTGAATGGGTGTGGCCGACAGTGTATAGAAACAAAGGCTGCAGTTCCAACTCAAAAATATACTGTAAAGTTTAACCTTAACAGCTTATTCATATGATTAAAGTAAAAGTAACAGAACAAGAAATCATAATGATAAGTGAAAAAAGGAAAAGTAACAGCTCGACACAGTTGTCTGTACACAGGTGAGACAGTTATCAAGGTTTGACAAATCTACCATTGAGGTACGATAAAAACAGTGTATATCTCATTTTATTTTTTATAGTTTCTCGATTCAAATAAAATATGTCAAAATCAGTTGGAAAGAATAGAACGTAAGGTTTGGCAAATTTATTCTCATTAAGTGTGTCACCTAATTTATTATCACCTAAACTTTTGTTCCTCATTATTAGCTTCATTAAAATCCACCTCTATCTTTGGTTGGTAACTAAGATACAATCATCTAATCTAATCAATTTCTTTTTCCTTGTGTTACCTAAGAATTCAATTAAGTAAGATTCTTTCCCATTAACAGAACATTAGCTTGCTTAAACAAATGTTGTCCTTTGTAACAGCTTCTTTCATAGTTGATTGATTAGAAAAAATATTTGAGTTTCTTAAACAAGAAAATTGGCTTTTCTAATGAAAATACGAAATACAAATTTTAAAAATGCCATTATACAATATTTTAATCCTCTACCCTTCCCCCCACCCCCTAGCCCCATGTCGATTTCAATAATGTTTGTCTGAATTATATATAAATATGTTCAATATATTTATCATATAGTACTTGAAAATTAAAAATAAAAGATCATCTTTTGGTGTAGTAATTACATTTCAGTTTATGTCAACTTTATTCACCTGCATCATGGTATTATGAGATTTTGCTGTACATGATTCATTTCTCTAACTAAATAATCATGCTGTCATCCCATCCAAGAAAATGAAATGGCCCCACCCCAACCCCCAATAAAAAATTCAGAAAAACAAACAAAAGGGTGCTATTATAAGTAAGAAAAAAAAGGGGGAAATGATCAGGGCCGGAGCCATCGTACTGATAACGAGGTTAAGATTTTTTTGACGAAAAATTATATTATTTATATATAATTAAAATATTTTTTTTATGTCAACTAATTCGTATATTTACTTCTTTAAATTTTGGACCTCCTTAAATAAAATTCGAAATACGTCAATGGAAATGATGGATGCATACTGTCTAGCAACTACATTAATACTCCTCGTTAATGTCATTAATAACAGTTGTATTTCCAAAGGAGGAAATAGGGAAAAATGTATATCAAGAAATAGAAAATACTCTCTCCGTCCATTATTACTTGGTCCCTGTACTATTTTGGAATGTGCAACAATATTTGTTCATTTTATGAAATCACACTTATTTTCTAATTTATCCTTATCATTAATTATATTCCCTATTACATTTTTCAAGACATAATATTTATTAAATTCAAAGGATACTTTGATAAAATTAACACATTATTTACTACTTCTTAATCCATGTGCCAAGTCAATAGGGGCCAAGTAAAGTTGGATCCTTATCATTAATATAGTCATATTATATTTTTCAAGACATAATATTTATTATATTCAAATGATATTTTGGTAAAATTACCCCATTATCTACTACGTTTTAATCTTTGTGCCAAGTTAACAAGAATCAAGTACAGTTGGACGGAGGGAATAGTAGAGTGGTTCGTAAATATACTTTAATTAAAACTTTATTAAGCAAAGTAGTTATGTATGACCTTTCATCAATGAAGGGTGTGTTTTGTACAGTTGAAACTATGCTTTAAATTTCATATTTGGTTCGTTTTCTTAGTAAAAATAAAAAAGAGAGATAAATTACATAATTAGCAATCTTGATTCCTCACTTATTCTCTCACATATCATATTTAAACAAACGTTACGTGATGGAGCAGGATAAAGAATGCATTTGATACGATTCAAAATATACTTTAATTTTCATATGTAATTAACCTCCTTATTGAAAGGTAAAAAAGAATCAAGTTACGTAATTAGCAATTTTAATCCCGCATTTATCGCCCTCGGCTACCCTTCATCCTCCTCCATCTCGTAACGTTTGTTTAAATTATATACGAGATGTTTTGAGATAATATTTATTATTTAATCTATTAAACACCAAAAAATAAATAAGTAGCTATTTACTTTTCATTTAAAAGATAATAAAATATTTTTTCTTAAAACATGTTACTGCCATTAAGGAAACTGTTTTTTCCTAAGAGATCTTAAGAGTATTTATACTTAATCAGCACAAAAATCGCTAAATTAACACCATTTAGCCTCAAATTATTTATCATGATTTTTATATTTATCTTTTTATTTATTAAAATTTATATATTTTTTAAATAAATAATGTACACTACTAGTGTTATAATTTTTTTAAAAATAATAATAAAAAATATTATTCATATATATCTTACCTCATAAATTAAACTAATACGAAACAGGAAGAATAATAATTAGTAAGAAGATCTAGTTGAAGAATAACGTCATGCAGTTAGCTGAAGTCTCATTGATTACTCCTACTAACTATATTTCAATTTGTTGACTTTCAGATCATTCAATGTATGAAAGAATTTCTTCTTTATTGATTTGAAATTTAACTTAGAAAATATTTTTTTCATCTCAATGAGGTAATAATAAAATTTATATATATTTTATTATTTTTAATTTTTATATGTATAAAATTTTACTAAATATGTTATTGTTGTTGTTGATTTAAAATTTAACTATTTCATAAGATAAAAATTAAATTCATTTCATTTAACAATATTATTATTAGACAATTAATTATAAGTTTAAAAAAAAAGAATTATTATGAAAGAGACTTTTGGATATGGTTGGCCCCTCAAACTAAGAATGAGAAATTATGAAAGTGATTAAATATGTAATTCTCGGACCCCTACGTCTTTAACCCATCTCTTTCATGGCATCTTCAAATATATAATATTTAAATATATTATATTATTTTTTATTGTTGTATAATATTATATTAATAATTTAAAAATAAATTTATAAGAAAAGTAGAATATGTAGATTTAGTATTGAAGGCAAAAATAAAGAATAAAATAGAATTATTAAATAATGAAAAAAATAAATAAAAGAAATGGTAACAACACAATTATATTATCAAATTGATTGGTATGTAAAATGAGATTTTTTTATTAGTACATAATAATAGATCTAATGATACAAATAAAATATTAAAATTATTAAGTAACTATTAATATAATATTAAAATTATTAAGTAAGAACCATCTAAACAAGCTCTAATAGATAATAATAGCTCATAAAATCACATTTTTTCTTGATTTTAATATTTTTTATTTAAAAAAGGTGACCATATTAGAAATCACACTCCCTCATTATTTTATTTGCAAGTGTTACAATATGTTACCAACAATAAGTCGAGGATCCATCACTAGAGAGTTCCATTTATTTCAAATGTGAAGTTATTTTCTTATCAAAATTATAATTTTTTATTATATGTAAGTTGAAATTCAACAAGTTGTAGTTACGAACTTATCTTATGAATAATTGTAATAATGGCAAGATATTTCAAAAATATGAAATTATAATTCTTAAAATTGCACTGCCTCGTAATGTTATCGTGTTTGATCGATATTTAGTTTCTCTATTACTTTAATAATAGTAAGATATTTCAAATATATAAAACTATAATTTTTAAAATCATACTGTCCCGTAATGTTATTGTATTTGATCGATATTTAGTTTCTCTAGTAATTAAGTAATATTAGTATATTCTTATATATTAATTCAACACTATTTTATATCATATTGAACGTAATATAACTGATATACAAAATTTAGCTTTCTAAGAGAATGATACATAAAAAAAATAAAAAGTTAACTTCATCTTCTAGTCTTTTTATATAATTTATTTAACATCAAGGATAATTATACTATACATTGAATATCTCCTTTTTAATACAATATAAATATTTCTGAAAAGAGAAAACATTCCTTTTTTCTTCACTTAAATAATTTATTTGCAAACAACCTTAAAAAAAGGTGGGAGCCCAGTTCAAGAAATTCAAAGAACAGATAGTCCAAGTTGCAGGAAGCTGCTTTTTTCATAAAGAAAAATGAAGTAAATCTTTAAAGCTTTTTATCCAATCAAGAAATTCTATGACAAAGCTAAACCCCCATAAAAGGGGAAAAAAAGAGAGCACAATAAATAATTATACTCCTATTAATTCATATTTTATGATATTTTAAATTTAGATATATTCCTTAAATAATTAGATGATTTACAAATATAATCTTGAAATGAGTTGTCCTACGTGTAAACTTTAAATTTAATAAGTTTTATTTAATAACCACACTTATGATTTCGTATGATCATAGATTTTAAAGTGTATATATCTTGAAAATCTAAGTTTTAAAAATTATAAATGACATTTTACTTGATTTTCTTAAAAAGAATTATGACTAAAATTTAACAATATTTAATTTTCTAAATCTGATCAAATATTATGGTCAAACAAATACTTTTGATTTGGTCAAATCAAATATTTTATATTCACAAAATTTATGGTTAAATATTAGCTTAATTTTTTACTTTGAAAAGTAAAAATTTGTTTATGAAACAAGTGAAAAATTAAAAATTTTAAGAACGTTCATTTTTATTTATTGTAATTCCTGCTCGCCCCTAAAAAATAGTTTAATAATTTTTTTTTGATTTATAAAAACTCAGTTATTATCTAAACAAGGGTGGAATTTTTTTAAAAAATGTACCCCTCTTGATTAAGTAAAAGAATATTTATTTTTAAATAACATCATATTAATAATATGAATTGGAAGGAATAATTGAAAATTAAAATAAAAAATTGTTGGACTCCTCACTCTTTAGTCCACTTTCTTTATCAAGTACACTATCCATCTCATTCTATGTTACTCTTTGATTTGATAAATATTTAAGAAAAAAATAAAAAATTTTAAAATTTATGAGTAAAATTATTTTTACATATTTATTGATTTTTAGAATAAATAAAAAAAAAATATTACGTAAAATGAGATAGAAATAATAATTTATTAAATAAACCCACACCCATCAACTCTCGTAGCGGTTGACCAAAATCAGAAAAAAGAAAAAAAAGCTAGGGTTTCTTCTATGTTTTACTCTTTTTCTTTTTCATTTATTCCAATTTACACCCTGGATTTTTAATTATTTCTACTTTCCCCCCCTATTAATTAAAAAACAAACAAGAAACCAGTGTCTCTTCATCCACTTTCTAATATCAGCCAACAACAAAAGCAAAACGCTTAATGCTACAGCAGCTTTCTTGAAAATTTTTGTCTTTTCTTCTTTCCAAATTCTTCGTTTTTATGGTTTGAATGTATAAGTTTTCAAACAAAATGTTCGGTTTTTCTCGCTTGTTTAGGATGCATAGGTTGTCAATGTTGCTGTTTTTCCTTTTTCTTTACTGTCATTTCTGTATAACGAGTTCTTTAGATCTGAACTCCGACCGTCACGCTTTACTGGCGTTACGCGCCGCCGTGGGTGGTCGTACTTTGTTATGGAACACTTCTAACCCAACCCCATGTAATTGGGCGGGTGTTTTATGTGAAAACAACCGTGTTACTGTTCTCCGGTTACCGGCGGCGTCACTTTCCGGTGAGATTCCGCCGAACACCATTTCGAATCTTACTCGGGTTCGAACGATTAGTCTTCGGTATAACCGACTTTCGGGTCCTATTCCTTCAGATATTTCTCAACTTATTGAGCTTCGTAATCTTTACCTTCAGGATAACCAATTTGATGGTTCTCTTCCTTCTTCATTTTTCACGCTTCATATGATGGTTCGTTTAGATCTTTCTAATAACAGTTTTTCTGGAGAAATACCATCTGGGTTTAACAATTTGACTCGGTTGAGGACTCTTTTGCTTGAAAACAACCAGTTTTCTGGGTCTATTCCAGAGGTAAAGCTTTCAAAGCTCGTGCAATTTGATGTCTCTGGAAATAGCTTAAATGGGTCTATTCCGAAGAGTCTTGAAGGAATGCCTGCTAGTGCTTTTACTGGAAATTCACTCTGTGGGAAGCCGCTTGATGTTTGCCCCGGAAATGCTACTACTCAGCCTGCTATAGCTACTGGTGGGATTGATATTGGGAATGTGCATAAGAAAAAGAAGTTGTCTGGTGGCGCAATTGCTGGCATTGTTGTTGGATCTTTAGTGGGATTCCTTCTATTGTTGTTGATTTTGTTTGTGTTGTGTAGAAAGAGGTCTGGTAACAACGCCAGGTCTGTTGATGTGGCGACATATAAGCAGCCCGAAACAGAACTTTCTCCGGTGAAGCCCAATGTGGACGCTGAAAGTGGTGGTGGTGCAAATAATGGCTATTCAGTGGCGGCAGCTGCTGCTGCTGCAATGACGGCTACTGGAAAGGGAGGAGAGATAGGCGGAAATGGTGTTAAAAAGCTGATCTTTTTCGGGTCTGCTAGAATGTTCGATTTGGAGGATTTGTTGAGAGCTTCTGCAGAAGTTTTAGGAAAGGGGACGTTTGGAACAGCTTATAAGGCGGTTTTGGAGATGGGTACAATTGTAGCTGTTAAGAGATTGAAGGATGTGACCTTATCTGATATGGAATTCCGGGAAAAAATCGATAAGGTTGGAGAAATGAATCATGAGAATTTGGTGCCTCTTAGGGCATATTATTATAGCAGGGAGGAAAAACTTCTTGTCTATGATTACATGCCAATGGGAAGCTTGTCTGCACTTCTTCATGGTGAGTCAAAGTTACACACTTTCCTTATAATTGATAACTTTTTATTGCTGTTGGCACATGTAGTATTACCTGAGGGCAATGTCCAATGCTTTTCTTGATTTAGTCTGTTGATTGATTTGTTGGACTTGTTGCTTTATTACATGCAATGCCTCTTTTTGATGTCTTGTTTTAGCATGCCTAATGTGATTCTTTGTATCTTTTGTTACATTCCATTCTGTTCCAAGGGTTGTTACTGTTCCCTTTGAAGCAGAACTCTGTTTTCCTACTCTTCTCATGGATTTTTGAGACGAGAGTTCCAGGAAATAGCGTCTCTACTCTGCGTACATTCTATCCTCCCCATACCCCACTTGTGGGATTCATTCCAGTGGGTATGTTGTTGTTGTTATTGTTTGGTTATGTCATAATCTTATTGCTAGTGGACTAAATTTTTCTAAAACTAAAAGGCATCTATTTGACTCGTGTGTAGATCTTCGTAAGTATGCATCTTTTATGAATTTGAACATTTCTCTTAGATGAATTCTATAAGCGTGAGTCGGATTGTTGATAATGCCCTCTCATTTCTCTAGATTTTTTAGAGGTGCATGAAATGTTGCTATTATAGCCTTATGAAACTTGGGATCTTGTTAAATTGAGGAAATAGATTATAGGATGTTTGTTACAGTTTTGTTCGTGCTATTCACTTCCAAGCTATGTTATTTTCCAGGAAATAAGGGGGCTGGCAGGACACCATTGGATTGGGAAGTCAGGTCAGGCATTGCTCTTGGTACTGCTCAGGGTATTGAATACATACACTCTCGAGGTTCAAGTGTCCATGGGAATATCAAATCATCCAATGTTCTTCTCACTAAATCGTATGAAGCACGAGTCTCAGATTTTGGCCTAGCCCAGCTGGTTGGACCTCCAACTTCCCCAACTCGAGTTGCTGGATATCGTGCTCCAGAGGTAACTGACCCACGCAGAGTTTCCCAGAAGGCAGATGTATATAGCTTTGGTGTATTACTTCTGGAGCTTCTTACTGGAAAAGCACCTACTCATGCCCTCCTGAACGAGGAAGGTGTTGACTTGCCAAGATGGGTGCAGTCCATCGTTCGAGAGCAATGGACTTCAGAAGTTTTTGATCTCGAGCTCCTCAGGTACCAAAGTGTTGAGGAAGAAATGGTGCAACTCTTGCAGCTCGCAATAGATTGTGCTGCTCAATATCCCGACCACAGACCATCTATGTCTGAGGTGTGCGAGCGAATTCAAGAGCTCCGTCGCTCAAGCTTGCGAGTTACTCAAGAACAGTCTGACTCTGTCAATGAATCTGATTAAGGTGGTCCTTAGTTCTTTTACATGTGCAGTACTGTACTTGAACTAAAGAAGCACCATCACCAATTTACAGAATCCCATTTAAGCATATTAAAACTTTCATGCTTTCTGTTGGTTAGTAGGGCCTGTCTTTTTTCATTTAAATTTAACAATTTATGCCCCTTTTCTTTTTCCCAATTTGAGTTAGAGGCCTTTTCATTTTCCTTTGTGTGGGGGGCCAATCTCTGTACCATTTGTTCTTGCTGGGTGGTTAATGGTTGCTGTAATTATTACTTTCAGCCTTTACTTTGCTTTTACTTTATCCAACTTTGAGAACATAATACCTACCTTTACTTTGTATTATCATTTAGGAGGTTTGTTGTTTGGTAGTAGTATTAGTAGTACTCTCTTTGTCTTTTTTATATGTCATCGTTACTATAAACAGGTGGTCGTTAATATATGTCATTTCACTTCGCAATACATCACGGATTGTGTACCCTTTTTACTTCGTTTTTGATGCTTTCTCATCACTTTATCCAAGCCTTAATTAAAGTAATTAATTGGCTTTCTTGGAAGTTGGCTACTTTTAGTGGTACTTCTTGGAAGTTGGATGATGACATAAAGAAATATGCCTTGGGGTTTAGATACCCTTTTCTTTTATTTTGCCTCGTTCTTTGCATCAACTGTTTTCACCAATTCAATAAATACATGACATGTCCTTGCAAACATACGCAGATAAGCTTGATTCTGAATAATGCTGAAGCTCATGAGTGTTTTAAGGTCAGTAAGATATTTTCTTAGTACAAAAGGTGTCGTTGAGTCACAGTTGGAAAATTTATCGTAAAACTCATTAAAAGTCTGAAAATAGTTAAAGGATTGTGAGATTGAAAGTGAAAGATACATGAAAAGAGCTGTCAATATGTGACGGACCTAATCATGAATTCACGAGTTTGATCCAAATCTATGTATCCACCACCTAAAGTGTGTTATTCAAGTGGTCCACATTTTTTGAATACAAAATTGTTGGTCACACACATTAGGAGAGTGAGCAGACACTGGTAAACTCAGTGGTCCATTCTGCATTAGTTAGCATCCAAAGCATTATTTGGTCTCATCATCCTTGGATCTATTTGGGATTGGGCCAATGACAAGCTCATATAACAGCCAAAATAATCAAGTAAACAGATAAGAAACAAAATTGTAAAGTAACTTATTTCAATCACTGTGACCCTATTTTGGTGATATTTCTATTATGTATTAGCTTGCTTTGTCCTCACTGGCATTTTGATTTGAAACTGTTTAAGGAGCTGTTCTTTACCCTAGTGTTCATACAATTGAATGCCTAAGCATGTGCCATCACAAATAAGGTTTCTTCCTTGGGGTGGACCACCTAACCACTTTTGAATATGTCTTTCACCCAATCACCATTATATCATACTCTAATCGTCGATGAAATGGGCAAAAGGTCCAAGGAAATACAACAACAACAAACACAGTATAACCCCAACCCCTATTTATAAGGGTAAGGAGGTTGTTTCTAATTGATCCTCGACTCAGGTAAAACATCTCAACAACGAGTATGCAAAGCAAAAACAAAGATGAAGAGAACAATAGCTACATAAATAATATGATAACCAAACCAAAGAAAACAACATTCATAATGTTTAGTATCGAAAAATAAGATAATAGGAGAGTAAATACTAACAAAACTAGAAAGAGAACTACAGACGCTCAATTACCTACGTTTCTTCTATCCTTATTCTTGCCCTCAATTATCCTAACTGCAAATGAAGTGGGTAAAAATTGAAGGAAATTAGTTACTTGTCCTATGTGGTTTGTGAGCTATTGCACAGGAGAGACGTTTATCCTATGCGCACTCAAAGAGTAGCGATTGCAGGTTTCTCTTGTTATAAAAAAAAGAAGATAATATTATCCCATCAAATAGTCGAGATGCACATACGCCGACTCTGACACCCCTTCACCAGAAGGATTCGAAATGGTTTTAAAATCCAAACAACACATGTTAGCTTTGCACAAACATACAAAGTATAAACTATGTAGCAAGAGGAATTTTTATTTTTCTTTTTAAGAAAATTTTCATCCAGCCCATCCTTCTTCATGTGGACTGTCACTAAAAAAGTCAAGAGTATGTATCTTTTTAGAATTGATTTTTCAAATGCTAATATTATAATTATTATTCCATGATTTTCCAAATCTCAAATGCTTGTAATAATTTGATGTCCAAGAAAGTACCTAGTACCCAATAATCATAAGAATAAGGATTTTAGGTATAACGGAGCATTATAATATGCTTCCATTTATCTGGTATTGTAACAACCTAAGCCACCTAATTAAAGCCTGTAACAAATAAAAGTTGTTTGTTAGGTTGAGTAACCATAAGATAAAAAATAATTAAATAAATGCAAGTTAGATTGAATATGTACCATTTGTCTCAATTGAATATACATGGTGACCTTAGAGAGGTATGCAAATAGGAAGGTTAGTAGGTAATTAAAAGTTGTCGTTGTTTTTGGCGAGGTAGGCATGTTAATAATTTGCAGCACTATATTTGTCGTAATATTAGTCATATTCATGAATTAGTTTATTTTCTATCGTAGTTATTGTCTTTTGATATTTGTTATCATGTGTTATTTGTTTTATTTTTGTTATTACATTATTATGTCAGATTTCATTTACTTTCATATTTTCTTTTTCATAACTACTTGATTTAGATACACTTGATGTGAGGATTTTTCGAAAATAATTTATCTACCTCTACGATGTAAGAAAAAGGCATACTCATACACTCTATTAATGGCGGATCTAGAATTTTAACTCAAGGGGTTCGAAATATAATAAAACTAAGAAAAGCTAAAAAAAATAATGCTCTAAGTGGAATTCGAACCTTGAGCATCAGAGTTCATTTAAATGAAAATCTACTACTATGCTACACTTATTATTTAGGGAGTTCAAATTTAATATATATACGAAAATATAGAATATTTACTTTATATATACAGTGTATTTTTTCGCCGAGAGGTTCACCAAATCCTAGGTCCGCCCCTGCACTCTACCCTTCTCAGATCACATATATTGAACTATACTAAGTATGTTATTATCTAAGAAAATGCAGGTACTCATTATTTTATATTTTAGGGTTTGCTCCAGTTGTGAATTGAGGGTGGACAACCAGACAAAGGACTTTTCTAAGACAGACTAATCAATTACCAATAGGACAAACTCGAATAGTGAGCCGTTGGGAAAGCACTTTATTAAATTGGCTATTTTTTTTTAATTTTTTTTTATTTTGAGTTTGAATAGATCAATGTATATTGAAAATAAAATTTGCGCAAATGTTACCTTTTATCTCTATTTTGTATCGTTCCTTAGAGGTAGGATCGAGTAGACTAAAAATTTACTCTATCCGCTCACTTTTACTTATTGACTATTCTAATATAAATTGGTTGATATGAAAGTAGAAGTCTTCGAGGGATGTTTAAGTAAACTAGAAGCACTTCATCGCTTATTATGCATATATAATCCAAACCCTAAACACCAAAAGGCTTATGAACATCACCAGCAATGAAAGAGTCCATATAAACCAAGCATTATTAGTTAAAAATCATTCAAACAAATGACTTTATATTGTATACAAGCATTTTTGGTTTGCTCAGAATTTTATGATTGCATTCATAACATTTTTTGTTATCTCCATAAAAATAAAACTAAGTGCTTATAACCACTCAAAAGCCTTAGATTGTTGAATTGGTTACCATTTAAAAGAGTAACGATAGTGAATGGGCTTGGACTTACTGAGAGGTACTGGACTGGTTTACCACTAAGATGGGGCAAGTGTTCGATGTCATGAGAATAGATACACTTCGATGATATTATGAGACAATATTTCAATAAAACTGCTTAATACCATTAGAATATATATATATATACTCTGATGATATCGAGAAGATGAAGACACAATAGTTCAATGAAAACACAACTCATTTGCTTCTTGATACCATTAGAATATATTGAATCAAGAAGGAACAAGCAATACTTCAATTAAACGACTGTTCAATTACTGCTTGATATCTCAACTTCAATTAATACTTCAAACATATAGAATTTGAAGTAGGATTTAGCATAGCCTAACTTCAGACATGACAAATCAACCAATCGACCACTAATATTTCAGAGAAAGACCAGGTAACAGAAAGCCCAAAAATTGAGATGACAAGTCATATCAACTTCGCACATGAGACGTGTTTTCTCTAGCTGTGCAGGGAAACTTATATGTACAATCGGACTGGGCGGCTGTAAAATGAAAACTAAATGAAACCTCACAGCATTAAACTTGTCTGTATGACAACATAACACATCCTGCGGTAGTCAGTTCAGTCTTTAAGCTGCTTATATATGTATATATGTCTCTGCAACAGCGACAACAAAAAGTTTCAATAATCATCATCAGAAGCATAACGGTGCTACAGAATGGAACACCATTAGGCAAGCACATACATTTACAATGTAGGCAACAGGAGACGTTTCTTTTCATTACGTCAGCCCAACAGACGAAATCAAATATGATACTCTGGTATGCAAATGCCCTTCGGCTATGCATTAGGATTTGCCGGCTGATCATCTTTCAAATCTTTAGGAAGCAAATCATAGTTGATTGATGCAAGCTGAGAGAGATTCTGCAGGAAGAGAACTAAATTAAACACCAGTTGATCGAAGTACAGAAAAGAGAACATCACCATATAACAAAAAGTGACAATAGGTTTATCAAAGCTAAAAGATTTATTTTAGAATAACCAAATGGCAGGTAACAGGTGTTAATAAAATGTTAAGGTTGTTCAGTGTAACAAACCAAGTTACATAGTATGACATAAGGTTCAATAATTTCTTGATTATGTACCAGAATCAAGAACAGATTTGTATGACAAAATGACACGAACTGATAACAATGGCAAGCAAAAAATCATGAATCAAGTGCGATCAAACAAAAAACTACCTTAAATGAGAAGTTACTAAAAGAGTAGTTGACGGAAGAGCCTGACTCAAATTCTGCAAGACCGCCACATTCATCAACCTGTTCAGCAATGCATCGAGAAACCCGCTCAGAAAGATCCATATTCACAAATAAACCTCAAGTACATTGATCGCATATCATACCAGTTCTTCATGGCGATTACTCAAACAACTGCTACTACCACTAACACTACCACTGTCAGTAGAATCCTCAAATTCACTGGCTGCGTATACACGTTCATCTGAAGGATTCCAAGAGAAGCGACTCGTGAAGTAACTTGTATCCAGTGCATTTTCTGAAGCAGGCACAAATGCAGCCTGAGAGACATACATGCATTTTGGTGTAACGGTGATTAGCTTACAAGGGACCTCATTTACCTATCAGCTACTATAGATAGAGTAAAAATGAAATAGAGATTGCAGTCAAACCTTCTGCCTAGCAAGTGTGTCCCAGTTAATATCCCTAAAAAAAGGGTGCTCTTTCACCTGTATAAGAACTATATTAATTTCCAGATGAACTTCAAGGATTTAAACTTTAAAGAATGAATAGAACTATGCTCATATCAATGATACAACGGTAAAATGACTTACCTCTGAGGCTCCTCCAGCTCCAAGCCTCTGGTTCGGATCTTCTTTAAGTAACCTGAAATTTACAGTGACAGCAACCTGAAATTTGAGCAACAGATAACAAAAATAGTTCTATGATACATCTATTGGACAGAAAAAAAAGCCATGTTCACTTTAATTTTTTTGACTCTGTAATTTCGTTTAATTTGAGAAGAAAATCACGTTGTATTTATATTTTTTTTAGGAAGTAGTTGTCTTTTCATGTTTTTGGAAGGTTGGTCATCCTAATTCAGAGCACTAAGACAGAAATTCTAGTAAAATCTGAGTAACTGCAGTTGAACATTATGGATTTCTTTTGGGTCAAGTAAACAAATTTTATTAATGTTTCAAAGAACAAGGAATTGACTCAACTAGATAAAAGTATGTGATAAATGGGCCCAAATAAGCCGAATTGATTCTTTACACATGCCAAATTGTAGGTTCAAAAACCATACTCATTGTCATTTGGCAGAACAGATTTACTTGGGGGCCATTTGGTTTGGGACAAAATTATGCAGGGATAGCAAGGATTAATAATCCCTGGATTATTTAGTAATAGTGCTTTGGTTCATTGTATTAAAAAATGAGATATATGGTGGATAATCCAAAACATGTGTTTGGTTGAAGGTGGATAAACTTGGATAAAGTTTTGTTTCCAAGTTTAACCTTGGATATATGTAAATTATAAAAGGTCTGAGAGGTAAAATCCTACCCGCAAGGTGGGTAAATAATACCTAGATTTTGGTATGAGTTTTATGCCGGTATTAGGCATTATCTAAGACCAGTAACCAAACACTGAACAAATACAACAACATACCCAGTATAATCCCACAAGTGGGGGTATGGAGAAGGTAGGGTATGCACAAACTTTACCTCTACCTTTATGGGGTGCATTGGACAAATATTATCCTAAATTTTATCCCCTGAGATTAAAATCCTAATCACGGTAACCAAACAGCCTCTTTAGTGCTTCGATTGATCACATTTATCCTTTCCAAAGTGAGTTTTTCCTGTCCAGAGAAAGGGATTTGTTTTTTAACACTTACCAGAGAAAATATCTCCAAAATGCATGCACATAAAAACTTCAATATGGAAAAAGCAATTGGCTTAAGAATTGGCAATTTGCTGTAGTATCACAACCATCGACCAACTCTAGACAATTTATGGAAATCTTTAAATATAAAGCACCAGTGTTTGTGGTCAAAACCAATTTAAACATCCACAACCTCTCTGAAGTCCAGAAAACTGATTACTCATTTAGAAAAATTATAATGATTCACACATGCTTCTGACCAAAAACAAGAAAAAATAAACTAAACACTCATGGTTAAGAAAGAAAAATTATTCTTGCTGTTCATAAGAACAGCCAGAGATTTTCTTACCGGTCAATCAGATCATATGCCTCAGGACTCATTTCCTCAGTAACTCCAGGCCAAGGTATATTACGATTGAGAATATTGTCGAATATTTTCTGAATACAAGAAAAGGTTAAGACAATTTAGAAATACTTATGCAAAAACATCAACATATATATCAAAAAAAAAAAGAAAAAGAAACCCCTCGAAGAGTGCTACTACCAGCAATTAACTGTTTAGATCAAGTTCAATGTTTGTAAGCTATATTCACATTTAAAAAATTGTTATTTTTAATAACAAAAAAATTAAAATGTATAATTCATTAAAAGAAACAATAATACTCCCTCTGTCCCAATTGATGCAGAGGTGTTTGATTAGGCACAAAGTTAAAAAAAGAAAGACTTTTGAAACTTCTAATCTAAACCAAGTCATAGACATTTGTGTGGCAACAAATCATCTCACTAAGGGTAAAATGAGAAGTTTCAAGACTTAAAAAGGAAAGTATAACATATGATTGAGACAGAGGAGCAAATGACAAGAAGGTAAAAAATTAATGGTATTTATTCACGAGCTAATTGTTTATTGATTTAAGAAAGGAAAACTGTAAAATGGTCAAATCTAACTTGTTCTGGTAAGTAAGAATATAACTTGAAGACAAATTCATAAAATTGTCATAAATACACCAAAGATCTATTTAGCTGACCCGATTAGTTTAGGATTTGACGCATAGTTCATTAATTTGTGAAATGAAATAGTCATAAGTATACCAAAGATCTATTTAGCTAACCCGACTAGTTTAGGATTGAGGCATAATTCATTAATTGGTAACTCGTGACATGAAATAACATTTCACATAAATAAGGGATGTTATTAGTTATAAATCCAAAAAACACTTAGTAACAAAGTCGATAAAATTTATTGGGACTTCCTTTTTTATCTTTACTTTTATTTAATTAAACTCATTTAATAGAAAAAAGAAAAAGAAGGAAACATTAAAACTCATTTATAGAAAAAAGAAAAAGAAAGAAACTGTTAACATTAAACAATGCCTTCCTTTTCTAGGTACTCTACCCACTCCAACCCAGTGACCCTATTGCCTTTCCTCCCTTGGTTACTCAATGTACCAACCAAATGATAGGAAAGAGGCTCTACTACTAGAGCAGCTCTGTGAACTCTAAACAATACTAAGTTAATCAGTTCTCATCACATGACACATATTTACTCTAAAAAAGCAACTTAAAGTCTGGATTACACTCAAAACATAGATATTAAATCAGAAAATATGAAGAGCCGATGTAAGGGGAAAATCTCTCTAGTGTCACAATTCTGAAAGAAAAGCAAAAATCTCAGAAAAACACTACTCTCTTTTTAAGTGAAGATCTAAGTTGTTTCTCATAAATGACTTACGTCCTGCATTTAATTCTTTTTCACCTGATTTTATTACTAATTCAGTTCTATTTATAAAATTGGTTATCATTTGTGGAAGTCATTTTCATTTTTACTATATCCACAAATTTCTCTAATACAAATGGTTAGAATGAAATCAGTTATTTAAGGTACATTAAAGCAATTAAAATCAATTTCATTTTCCAAATGAAACAAGCTGTTAAGAATTGAGTATATTTCCATATAAAAACTAGCATTATTTCAAGTATCCCAACCTCATAGTTCCAATTTTATCCGAAGTCCCTAAAGAGACATTTAAAAGTATTTTAAACTGTGCCATCTTTTTCTCATGATTGGAAAAATTGCTTAGGCAACATAGAAGAAAAACTTTGGACCTAATTTGACACATATAGCAATAACTAATCATCCTTGTATATAAAAATATAAAACTGATCAATGACATACATTCATAAGATCACAAGGTAAAATAAAAGAATAAAGAAACAAGTATTACAAAATACTAACCTGAGGATGCTCCGCATTGAAAGGTGGAATGCCAACAATCAACTCAAAGAGAATAACACCCACAGACCACCAATCAGCAGTGAAACCTGAATAAAGTCAAGCTACGGTAACCACTTAACAAGGAACAGAATGGCACGAAAGAAGAATGTTGACTGCCAGGTGATGCATATCCAATTTTTTATTGTATATAGAAGTAATTCCCCTTAGCCATTTTATTGTATATAGAAGTAATTCCCCTTAGCCACAAAGAAGAGACTATGTAATTACACCATAAGGTTAAGTAAGAAGGGGAAAGGTCAGGTTGATCGTATAGCTGGTTGCTTCATCTGACACTTGTCAAAAGATAAATCAGCAATTCATCGTCAATGAAGGTAGAGAACAACAAATAACAAAACAAACCATGTCCTGTTCCTAGAAGTATTTCAGGTGCCAGATAGTCTGGTGTGCCAACAGCAGAACGTTTCTTGCGGCTCTCCTGCTGATGTTCAGGTGCCTGAGATTCATCATCTTCCATCATGGATGTTCCACTGACTGCTAGACCAGATAAGTCATCTGTGATAAGACCAACTTTAGAAAGCCCAAAGTCCGTCAACTGTAGACAATACCACCATTATCATCAGCACAAAAAACCTACATACTTGAACATAATAAAATTCAAAGCAGAAACCACAAAAGAAACAGTTCTATCAACAAACTTTGCATTTGGGTTTGACTATTATCAGAATATACATGCAAAAGAACAGAATAATAGAACTGCTTTAGGAAATGGCAAACATCTGGACACCAAATGGCAATACCTGCTTACATCAGCAAAAACTATGAAACTACACTTCAGTGATTTGTGCCTGAGATGGATATGTTAACATGGGCATGCTGAACCCAAGCTCAAAAAGGCAACAAATGATATAGGATAATACGAGTACGGAAATACTTGACATAACAGTAATGAACTAAAGGGTATATTACTTCACCAAGACCCTCAAACACTTTTATTCGTTAAGAGTATTTATCATATTATAATCCATTAAAGAACCTAAGGGTGTTCGGCTAAAAGATCTGCATTACATAGCATTTCTGGGTAACTGTTACACTCACTTTGAAAATAGTTATGTTGGCTTGCTGAAAAGTATAAGGTGTTTCGATAATGACAAAGTGAACAAGGTTCAGAATTTGTTGGCATACTGAAAGCCAAGTGTTTTGATAATGGCAAAGTGAACCAAATTTACGAGGTGGAATGAGAGGCTGAACGAAAGGCTGAAGAATGCTATGAAGATATCCAAAAACAAGAAGTGAATCAGAAAATGTGGACCAGGTTCATCAGGCAAAACTAGGCAAATGGTGAATCAGATAAAAGAGAGGAAAAAAGAAGAAAACCTTATTTTACATCAACAAACTCATAAATAAGGTAAACGAGGATTCTGGCCAAGAATAGCACTCCGAACTGGACTCTTATACTTATGAACTATCTAAGGATCAATAGAACCCTAGAAGAGCAACTTTTACACCAAGCAAACATTGGCGATCCAGCAGCAAAGACAAGGAGCAAATCATCGAGCAACACTTTGGAAGAAAAAAGATCTAGAGTTAGAATTTCTTTCAAAAAAGTCTTAATTTGTTTTGTGTGTTCTACTTAAAATTATTGTTTAGGAACAATTATTGTAAGTGTAAACGTGTCTTGAGAGAGTTGTAACAAGAAGTGAGTTTGGCTTCTTGGAGAGTAGAGTAAGCGATCGGAGTAGATTGTAAGAGTTGTGAAGCGATAGGAGTATATCGTTAGAGTTGTGAGAAGTGAGTGAGTGATTACTAAGTTGTAATCTATACATTGTTCTTTGAAGTTAGTGAAATTGGCTGAAATCCTACACATTGTAGGTAGTGGATGTTTCTCCCTTGAGCAAGGAGTTTTTGTACTATAACTCTTGGTGTTGAATCTGTTAAATGTTTTCTACAGCTAATGAAACAAGAACCTGGTTCTTGTTGAGTAACTAACGTCTTTTCAGTTATTCTCAAGGTGACAACCTATATGCTTATTCATATTTCATTGAATTACATGTTCCCCAATTTGTTAAGAGTTGCCTTAATTTTTTTTATATCCCAAATCTGGGCGTTTATTTGGTCAAGATTGAAATAAAAAATACGAAATTGATGTGGCGAGCCTAGCCCAAGTCCACTCATGAATATCCAATATGAAGGTAGGACTATGAACTACAGATTGACATTCACATACACCCATGACATGCTTGCAAGCTACATACTTATGAATAATGACCGGGAAAGCCTAATGGCAAGTTGGCACCGCTTCAGAACTTAGTGGATATTGGCTCCGCATCATTATCCTTTGGCAGTTAATACCAGGCTTTGTCCACACTGGGTACAAACTCATGACATGTGCCTAACCAAGACATTGTGCATGGTACCCTTACCACTGAACATGGATACCAAAAACATGCACTTGCTAAGAATAAAAGCAAGCTGGAGGATATAAGAGAAATCTCTTCAAATAAATGAAGTGGGTAGAGAACCACGAAAGCACAAGCATTATGTAAATTCCCCCAACCTCCATTCCTCAATTCCCAAAAAGTTGAAATCTCGAACTAATAAATCTGGAACATAGCTCCAGCAAAACAGTCATAGAACAACACTTGACTCAATCAATTAATTACACCTCAGTCCGAAATTAGTTCTGTCCACTATATGAAACTTCTATAACTATTCTGCTTTATTATGGGCTTATGGCCCATTTCACTAATACTAAATAAGTTTGTCTTTTAGGGTAATTTAGGAGGTCTCAACAACTAGAAGTTCTTTAGCTTTCACACTTATTCCTACACCAATATATACAAATGTCTCCAACCAGCCTAGCAGACACGCAAAACTGATTTGCCTGTATAGATTCTGTGCTTCCACTGTGCTCTGGTCTTAGCTAAGTCCGCAATGATAGCACTTAATAAAGTAAAAAAATAAGAGAAATAATTACCTTGATGTGACCATCATGAGCAATCAACAAATTGTCTGGCTTTAAATCACGATGAACCACTCGCAAAGAGTGCAGATATTCCAGAGCAAGCACCTGAACAGCTCAGAATCTCAAATTTATGTTTAGCCATCTTGTGCACAATCTTTTTTGTAAAGGAGATAGAAATACTCACTACTTCAGCAATATAAACACGAGCAACATCTTCATCTAAGCAGCCAAGATTTCTCAACAATGAATACAGATCCCCACCATTCAAGTATTCCATCACAAGGTACAAGTTCTCACGGCAAGTAAATGAGTAGAAGAAGCGAACCTAAAATGTAATAAAATTAGTAAAATGGTGTATCATATCTAGAAGTAAAAGTTTTCTCAGTTCACATGCTCACCACAAAGGGATTGCGAACTGATATTAAAATATCACGTTCTGCCAAAATACTCTCAACGGCATTTTTGCGTATCATATCTGCCTTCTTCAAAACCTGTAGATTAAACGCCACAAAAAAACCATCATTTAATATACACAAAATTAAAACCTGTACAATAAAGATATTGACTGTTAGGCTAAGAAGAAGTGGGATCACAAAAGCAGCATACTCTATCCACCAGCACCGATGGAAGGACAGGATCTTTCTCACCTTGATTCGAACAAAAATTTCATGTCTACTCAAATAAGTATAAAGCACAAGTCATTAATCATAAAACCAAATTCCATTGAACAAGACAGTAAATGATGCAAGACAGCAGAGTGGTTCTCATCCTAAATCTTGCTTCCACAGACCAGAAGCTTCTGAGAAGTAGAAACCATATCATCAGAGAAACTAACAGACATGCAGACAACATATATCCAGCAAAATACAAATGGGAGATCTAATTCAAACAAATGAAGAAATCACACCTCCCTGCTCAAGACCTTGAAAAGATATACACGTGCAGACAATTTTTAGATAAGTAAAGAAGCGCACACATATACATCATAAAGTTAATTGAGCAACTCCCCTTGCGAAGGTTGCAGGTTCAAGACCTGCATGGGCCACGCGATGCAACTGCTTAGTGCTTACTTTTCATTAAGCAACTCCCTTTGAATTGCCAAAAGGAAAAAAGGTACTTAAATTTTTTTTTTATAAAGAAAAAAGGTTTTTAAATATTTTCTTCATGTACTCAAATATGTATTCTTTTGATTCTAAAAATTGTCGTGAATATCTTTTCTTTCATCTTCCTAAGGTTATTGTGTTCACCTAGTGATGAAGAACAACTTGCCGTTGTAATGTAAATCTTTCCAGGAAAATCCCCAAATTCAACATAAATTTTTCTTCCAGAGATGAACAAATGCATACAAAAAGAAGTGATGACATGGAGTTCTTGATCAGTTTTCTTTTGGCTGGGGTTTAGGAAGACAAAGTTCTACAGGTGCTTGCTCACGTGCCACATGAAAATAATCTTCAGAGCAAGGGGAAAAAGGCCCCAAAGTTGATTGGGAAAAAAAAAGAATAAAGAAGCTCCTATGACATTTGCCAGGAGGAGAGTAGATCAACACAAAAAGAAACTCCTACAGCAAACTGTGCGTGTACCTTAATTGCAAAGAAATCTCCCGTGGTTTTCTTTTTCGCCAAGAAAACACGGCCAAATGCCCCACGACTAATTGGCTTTATTATCTCGAAGTCATCTATAGAAGTACGATCTTTCGAATGAACAGGGCTGGTTCTCAAGCTATGCACAACATCATCTTCCAAGGGAGCATCTTCATCAATGACAGTGCTACTGATATCAACCTTGTCATCATCAACTAGTTCACATAGTTGCAAATACTTCTCCCTGGAGGACAAAAGAAAAGGTATTAATCCTTCGGTTTTATTTCCTCCGCAGTCACCCCCTCCTTTCACAATTCTTATAATTTTGCCTTCTTTTTTCCTCGGAAAGCACAGCAAGGTTTAAGTCACAAGTAAGAAACTAACTTACCTTATCAGCTTTTCTATGCGGGTTCCAAACGTTTCAACCGTAAGTGCATCCCACTTTCTGCGTTCTATCACTACTTTCAGATCCTCAAGGCAAGAGAGCAAATAAGATGTAGAACGATCATCATTTAAAGGCGTGTTCGCCACACATCGAGCAATATCTGCCAGTTCATTCATCTACACCATCAAGACATAAAACATCAAAATGTCAATTCAAAACTCCTGAAAGAAGTCAATACCAAATATACTACCCCTAAGACGAGCAACTGTAGGACATAACAGATTTATTACTATACTGAAGCTTTACAATGATATTAGGAATATCATTAAAACTTCCATTCAAATGAACTATGTCGCAAGAAATACAAGCTTCTCAAACTTCCAATGGAGCAACTCCCAGGAATAAGACAGAAACTCAGCTCGAATTGAAAATATCATCTGTCCACTTCAAATAACATTTGCTAAGCGATCACATATATCCATAAACCAATGAAAGAATTTATATGTACATACACACACAGAGAGACACTACATACAATTCCAAGCAACCAGTGACGGCTACAAAGCAAATCCCTATACCAGTAACACAAAAAAACGAATTTAAAAATATAGGCAGCAGACATGTATTGGCAACTACCTGAGGAAGATCATCATGCTCAGAGAAACCCCCTTTACCTGCCAATAGCAGGTCTATCTGGCTGGTCCTTGGTGTCTGCAAGGGGGACCTTGGAGTCATGCTGCCTGCAGATGATGTTGTCATTCCTTGATCTGACTTTGGTCCAAAGCGGGTCTTACATGACATAGTAGGTAAACCTTTAAATTCGTCCATGAACACAGAGTTATCTGCTTCAGGAAAACAATCCAGCATGTCTTCTGACCCTCGGCGTGACCAATCACTAAGCTTTGGAGAGAGGGGTTCAGATTCCTCAGTCACACTAGAGTTTGATACTTTTGTGACATCTGGACTTCCAACAATGGGCTGGAAGTCTTTCTGTGAAAATGACTCAATGAGCCTCTCAAGAGTATCTGCAACTCTAAGCAAGCGTTCATTAACACTGAGACCCTTTTGATCACAACGATCGGCAATAGCACAAATTCTGGAGTGATCTTCTACATGCAAAGTGGGAACCTCATCCTCACAAATGCGGCAAATTATTGAATTTTCATCTGAAACACTTGGTTGATCACCGCAGTATCCCCAGGGAACTTTATGCTGGGGCTTGGAAGGAATTGAAGAATAAGCATGAGAATCTTTGGCAGAAAGCAGCTCAGTATGCTTGGTAGCAGCTAGATTTACATCAGGACTTCCTCTTTTGTTCACTAATAGCTTTGAAGGTTCAATATTGTCATCAGTTGTGTCCTCCTTGGTAGGAGCAGCTTCTTTGGGACTGTTTACAGCTTTCTTCCAGGATGTCATACGATCCATTCCACCAGGAGACTCCGATTTTTTTGGAATTTCAGCTTGCGCGAGCTGAGAGTCCCCTTGACCTACAGCCTTATCTCTCTTCCACTCCAAGCCATGCTGTTCCTGACTATAAGATTTTCTTGGCGCCGGCACCTTTGGGAATTGCATAGGACCGGACATCATCACATTTTTTCCCATACCTGGAGGAATGCGTTTTTCCACAGGCTGCAACGATTGACGAAGTTGAAACGCAGGTTCATCCTCAGCAAACGTACTTTCCTTGTGGAATTGAAGCAATCGCGTACACCTTGTAAGTATAAAAAGCATCCTAGTATGCAGTTGCTTCAGCATACCCATTGGAAGTTCCTGGCGTCTATCATCCAGGTCCTGAACAATCCCCTCACACTGAAGCCAAAATTCCCCCGGTGATGTCATTGCACAGCTCCGAGCCAAAACCAACAAATCTTCAATAGTTTCCTGCCATTCTGGATGAGTTTCTGCATTTTTTTCTAGAACTCCAACCAGATCTGCAGCAAAAACCCGCAGATCAGAGTCCACTTCCTCCTTTGCTTTGTCGAACTTTGCTCTAATCATAGTTAAGACTTCCTGTTAAAATTGCAAAAGAATTGGTTATAATTGAAAGCAACATGCTGACCATTTTCTAAATTAAAGAACCTAGCAAAAACATTTAAGTTACCTCCAAATTATTTAAACCCCGAGGCTTCCAGAATGGATAAGGCCGTACACCTTTGGAATTAAGTTCATGGGAAAAACTTTTTATATCTGCCGGGAACCTTTTCTTAGGTGCATTGGTTACCCGCAGTATAGCTTGAACACGAGGTGATTCAGACTCCTTTGGGTTTTCCCATTCATAAGATGTCTAGAAAGCACATCTTCGTTAGCTAAGGATAATGTTACAGCTGGAAAAGAATCAGCTAATACAACACGTATTCATTGAACCCTTTTACCTTCAATTCGGGAGTATAAACATCCATGCCCCTGAGACCTCCAGAATGGCTCCACGATGGATTGAATTTCCCTATCATAAAAATGTAATAGATAAAAGAAAATACTTGTCATGAACCAAGCAAACTCTATAGTTGATGTCATACATGTATTACTTAACGGGAATAAAGTAAATGAGATTTTGGATCATGCAGAAGTTTCTGAACTCTCAGATGATGTTCACTTGTATCCATAGGTCTAATCACAAATTAGCGACAAATCTTTTTCCTAACGTTTATAAGGTGATTTTTACAACAAATTATGCTAGGGAATTTTCAGCAAGAAAACAAAGCAACTTTCCAGGTAGGAAAAAAAGGAAGGGAAAGAAAAAGAACATGTTGACTAGAATTTAACATATAAGGGTGTGAGAGCAGTCTAAGAACATACTAACAATTACTGTCATCGAAATGCATTACTGCAACTTACAAGTCCATCACAAGGTAAAGCACCCAACATTTTGACGTAACATTTTTGAGTTTTATTTTATCGATCTGTTTATTACTCCCTGCCCCAGACCCTACTTGTGGGATTCCACTGGGTATGTTGTTGTTGTTGTTGTTGTTGTTTATTACTCCCTAGAGTGGACTGTCCCAAATTTGTATGTATATAATTCGTGGGCATAGATCGAGTGACATGGAAGGCTTCACAGGCAAGAATTCTATTTTCTAATTTTTCTCGTATTTTCCCCTTTTTTCCGCTGTTTCTGCATGTAACTATCCTTATTTCACCATTATTTTAGAACGGCTAGTATCCTATCTGAACAGTTACAATGCCACTTCTTTAAAGTCCAAAAGTCAGTTCTGTCGCTTCTTTTCTCATGCCTTTCCTGAAATTATTCTTTATATAATTGCCAAATTTATTTCCTTCGTCATAGATTATTACTAATTTAATTATTCTCATAAATTCCTCTAGTCGTTCTTAGTATTCATTTCTCAGTGCTTTAAAAAATTTCAGAATTGCCTTTGTTTCCACTACTCACTCATTTCCCGCAATCTTATCAAATTAATTTTACGTACTTACCTTATTTATTTATTTATTCCCTCAATATCACTAATTAATTATTCTTCTAAAATTCCTCTCTTTGTTTGCTCATTATTGCTAATTAATTATTCTCCTAAAATCCTCTTTTCCTAATGTTCGAGCGCTTTCTCACTCCTTTCCCGTGCTTCAGATGATTTTCCTTCTGCTCTCTTATTTTCTTCATTGTAGATGGATTTGGAGTTTTTAATGTGTGCTTGATGCTAATGAGTTGAAAAGATGAAAGTTATAATCACAATTGTTATTATTCATTATTCATTTTCTTTTTCTATTTCCATAGATCTTAGTTGGGAATCTTGTGCTTTTGAATTTGAAGGCTTTATTTTGCTTTACTTAGAAGAAATTCAAATATCAATTCTGCTTAGCGTGTTAGTTTCTGATTTTCTTTCTCTTTGGTTTCATAGATTCCTGTTTTGTATTTTCCTACAAATTGATTGATCTGTGTAGTTGCACTAAATTATGATTCTTTTTTTTTTTTTTGGATGAAATTATTTGGATTCTTTAATTTTCTAAGGTAATTGTTAAATTGTTTTTTAATTGGCATTTTCTAGAGTAGTTGTTATTTAGAGGATAATTTAGCATCAGTGAAAATGGTATGTTCAATTATGTAGTTTCATGGTGATTTATTGATTTCAAAGTGATGTCTTTGTTTCGTCCATTCTAGACATACTATTCAATTTCGTAAAAGCTTATACTTTATAAACTAATGACATATTTCGTTTTTATGATTTGATAGATCGGATGACAAACTTGAAGAAGTTGATGCGTACTTACTTAGAACAGGCACATGCAGTCATGACAAAAATTTGAGAAGTTGATGTCAGTTACTGCAAGTGCTGAAAAACAATAGGAACGACAACAGAAGATGTCTACATTTATTTTTTCGAACTTGAGAAGATGTCTACATTTGTTAAGTTCCTAAAGATCTTGATTTGGTGCACAACCAAAATTAGGCCCGTCCTAGCATTCCTCAATTGATGAACTATCTCTACACTGCTTCACCTTGCTACATCATCCAGTCACACAATAATCTCATCATCAACCATGGACCCGTCTGTTCTCACATCTCAGACAACAAAAAATAGCACATTCTCATACTACAAAAAATAGCACATTCTCATACTACAAAGAATCGATGAGGAAGTGGTTGTTTAGTAAATCTCAACCAAAGTGTAGTTGTCATATCGCTTGGACATACTCGTGAAGTGTGTTATTCTTTGCATGATCGACCCCCTCAAAAATGCTCATGTTGCACAAAGCGACATGAATTCCTCCGGTATCAAGCAAATAAGCATATATCTTCACAAGTAGCCTCTTTTATTCAAACAGGTACATCTGCTCCTCGCGTTACACGGTCTAATACTTTTGGACTGTGAGTCATGAATTCAGGCATCCTTTATCATATTTGTGGTGAAAAAACACTTGTCTGATAGATTCAATCTCTCTTGCCGCTGTCACTTTCGCCAATAGATTCCAAACAAAAGCAAAATGACTTGGACAAGTTAATCCATTATCTTCTATCATCCTAAAATATGTTCTATCTTTTAAAAAAAAAAACACAGTTACTTCATTGATGTTCTTTATGTCACTAGGTATCCTTTTATTGGTCTTGCATAGTTGTTTGACTCATGGCCTCAATTGTGTCATAATATCCCTTGATGATTCTTTTGTCATGAAGGACCATTGTACAAGACAAATCATTGGCATAGGGCGTAAATTACAAGACCTTTACTGCCTTTATAAATTTCTTCACAACAACTTCAATTACAGATCCTCAAAACTTAATTCACTGACTTTAACGACATTCGAGCTTATCCAAGCTTCAGAAGATGGTGCCCAATTTTTCTACGTTAGATTGTGAGCCATATCAACTTGGGAATCATTACCAAATCACATTTCCACGTACAATTGAGGATTGTAAAGAATCTGTTTTTCCTTTCATTCATTTTGATATATGAGGTCTTAGACCCGTTGGGTTGGCCCAGCAATTTCGGCTTGGAACTTCCATGTTAGAGCAAATTCAAAAATCTTTGCCAACGAAAGCAAGGGGTTGGCCTTCTGGGTCGAGCTCGTTGCACCGGGCTTGCTTAGTGTGGGTTACCTCTCCTATGTGGTTTGCAAGTTATTGCATAGGAACGGGGATTTTACCCGAGGTGCACCCAAAAGGGTAGAGGTTGTGGTTTTTCCTTGTCATCAAAAAGAATATATATATATAGGGTCTTAGTAGAGTTAGCTCAATCTTAGGGTTTCACTATTTAATTAGTTTCATAAATGATGATTCAAGATGTACTTGGTCTAATTAATGAAAGATCGTCCAGAGTTGTTTCATATATTCTAGAGTTATTGTGCTTGGAGAAAAAAGTCAACTAGGTGTTTCTATTCGCACTTTTTGCAATGGTAACGCCTTCTATCTTCTCAGTTTGAACAGTTTATGATGTCTCAAGGAATTATTCATCGACATCTTGTTTGCATACCCCTCAACATGATGGAGTAGCAGAGAGAAAGAATAGGCATTTCATTGAGAAAGAATAGGCATTTCATTGAGACTACTGCGCACTTCTCATTCAATCCCATGTTCCCCTGTGTTTTTTGGTAATGTAGTTCTCACGCCTTGTTTTTTTTATTTTTGATAAAGAGCCTCACTAGCTGTGTCATTGCCCCAAGCACAAAGATCGGCTTGCTTTCTATTTATCGGATGCCTTCATCTTCCATCCTAGATCAAATCCTTTATTAAGTATTATTTCCTCCATCACCTCTATACTCTCCGTCTCTCTCCCTCCTCGTATCTTTAAGAGCACATATTTTGTTCACAACTTAACACTGGAGAATATTGCTTGTAGGAGCTATTGCGTTGTTTTTGCGGAGATAGGCTGGCAATCCCTCGTGTTGCATGAAAACCTTTTTCACGAAAACAACATTTGTTTTCAAATTAATTGAATATTCAGTTTCATGACAGTTATTCAGTTTATACTCTAGTTTTTGTTTGTACAGAGGATTGTCTGGAAAAAGCATATTTTGTAGATCTCTCCTTGATTTAACTCTTGTATATGGCCATATGGCCTTGTTATTATGAATGGAATTTTTTACTTGATTAAAAAAAGTCTAGCTTACAGTTATCAGTTTACAACCTCAACTATCTGCATTATCAGTTTCCAGTCTTACATGATTTTCTTGTTCCCCAGTTATTTGTGCCTTTTAATAAGGAGGTAGCATATGAGACTTCCCAGTATCCTATCGGAGATATTTAGCACGTGAGGACCTAGTTTTATTTTCTTGCATGGAAATATTGTGGATCAAGTTCCAGGTCAGTTAGGTTTAGCATTCATCTTAGCTCACTTCCGTGCCACTCTATTGTGTATTGAGATGAGTATTACTAATACCATCAATATCTAGGTATCAGTAATGCAAGGGGATTTAATGCATGCATTAGCATGGTTAAAGACCCAATTTCCCCTCAAAACTTTTTTTATGCACGTCTTCCACCATGGAGAGTACAACAACAACAACAACATACCCAGTGTAATCCCACAAGTGGGGTCTGGGGAGGGTAAAATGTACGCAGACCTTAC
>JAPFFP010000070.1:25563576-25594704 GCA_026153255.1 Solanum medicagineum
CATCGAATCCTAGGTATTGTGGACCTACCCCTCCTTTTCTTATCTCTCTTGATAGCCACATCCATCACTAACAACCTCTCTTCAATACAATATAGCTAGCCACCTATAACAATAAAAAAGTATTTTCTGTTATTTTAATTTGTTTGTCCTATTATAATAATATTATTTAATTTATATTCAGAAAATGTATGATTGTATCATAGATATATGTGATTCGGACTTGATTTTGTCAGTGGCATTCTCGTTTGACTGAGAATTCTTGTAGTTTCAGACAATCCAATTACAGGAGAATCAGAATTGAAGGTCCCCCTCCCCCTCCATCCGTGCGATTTTTGATTTTAAGAACACTGATTGTCTGAAGTAGAGTATTCAATGTGCTAAAGTAACCTGACTTTGCAAGTTACGAAAGTTATCACAGTTTAGATTTATGAATAGCTTCAGTCAGTGAAAGTCCATTCAAAGTTAGTTAATATCAATAAGATGTCGTGATCGTTTAGGCTTGAGTCGAAATCCTTATGTGTTTCGTTTTCATTATACTGTCAACAACATATCTATTAGTAAACGAGAGTCGCTATCACTCACCCAGTTGGATATCAATCTGACGGATGAATATGCATGCCAGAGAAGAAAGGGTCAACTGTAAAAGGAAGGGGAGGAAAAAAGTGAGAGAACAAGACCAAAAGGCTCGTAACTTTAAAGTGTTCCTTAGAATGGCAAGGCTTGCTCATTTCATGAACATGCATATATGTCTACTTATGTCACGGTTCTTTAGAAGGAACGTCTCTTCTCATCATTCCGCCGTCATACTAATTATAGAATCTGAATCAGTTTCACAAAAGTGGTAATCCATGTAGTAATTAGGACTCTTCTACCTCGTAATTAATTTATTGATGAGCGTTATTGCTAAAGAATAAGGAGCCTACTGAAGTTTCAAAAGAAAGAATTGAGAATCATCATAAATTGCATTTTGAGTACATGATAGAGGCTAGACTTTCTAGGAATTGAATCAATAAGTTTAGGAATATGCCCGGAGTCGCTGCAAGAGAATTCGCTCTATAACACATGTTTTAGACTGCAGCACAAGAGAGAATTCGATCCTGCTAACTCTTTTTTAATACTTATTTGTACTTATTAGCACGAACAAAATTCCCATTTTAAAACAATCAACAAGGATGTCATTTGCACTTCTTTTGACTATTGAAAATGTAAGTCCATTTAAGCTTTAAAGTTTATTTTTTCAACAATTTTTTTCAATTCTTTCAATCATTTTGGCAACGTTTGAGTTAACTGAATTTTTATTGATTTTGACAATTGAATGAGAAAAGGGTGCTTCAGATTAGGTCTAATCACAAAATGATAGGACACATGATAAGTCAATAATAAAAAATTCACTCTTCAGTAAGCTAAGGAAAGTAAGAAGCTAGAAAGATCGAAAAAGATCATTCCTTAAAGCAGAGTCCATACTACCTGCCTCAACCTTCACTCTGAGGGACCATGGATCTAAAAGTACTACAGGATGTTAGATTGAATGAACACTCAACGAGCGATGGATACCCGTCAGGGCCTTTGTCTTAAGGAAAAGTTTATAATCCAATGCTGCGAGTTAAAGGCAGTGTGTTTTAAAAAGAAACTATCTTCTTTTTTAGTAATTCCATAGTTTTAATTTTTTGCGTGATACATTAAAAGATCATAACATAAAAGATTTTATTACATTTTGCATATTTTTAATTTATAATTACAAAATTGATTATTTTTTATTTATTTTTTAAAACTTTATATAAAATCAAAATAATACGGAAGAAGTATGGCGCATATATTCATATATTAATTATTCAGAGAGACAAAGGAAAAGATAAATAGAATAGACAATATTGATTATGTATATATAGTACTTTTTTTTCACGCATACTTATATATATATTGTATAATTTTTTGTTTATTAGTGGAATTAATTGGAGAACTTGAGGGTGATGCAAAATTATGGGTCCAAATTGGTAAGAATCAATTTTGTACTCCACTTACAATTTATTTTTAATTTTTATAATATATTTAGTAGAAAATATACATTTTAAAAATCTGAAAAAAAACCTTCTTTGTTTAAATTCATTTTGTATCTCAAATTGAGCCCCAGTTACAACAACAATATCCCAGTGGAATCCCACAAGTGGGGTCTGAGGAGGGTAGAATGTACACAAACCTTACCACTACCTCATAGAACTAGACAGTTTGTTTCCTGAGAACCCTCGTCTCAAAAGCCCATAAGCAGAATAAACTAGATATGAAAAAAGTAAAAGAAAGGGAATAACAAAAAACGACTAATAACCAAAAGCACATGATAATACGTAAATATGATACAATTAACACATAAACAACAAATAATGACAACACATGTTATAAAATACTACTATTCCTCTACTCTACTATACCCCATGACTAGATAACCACCTAACCCTACCAACCAATTAGCCTACTACTTTAATTCGCGACCTCCACTTCTTTCTATCTAGGGTTATGTCCTCAGTGAGATCAAGTTTCGCCATATCATGTCTGATCACCTCCCCCTAGTACTTCTCTGGTCTACCTCTACCCCTCCGTGTAGCTCCTAAAACCAACCTCTCGCACCTCCTAACAGGAGCATCAGTACTCCTTCTCTGCACATGCCTAAACCATCGCAGTCTCGCTTCCCTCATCTTATCAGCCACCAGTGCCACCTCTAGCTTCTCCCGAATGGTCACATTCCTAACCTTGTCACTCATGGTATGACCACACATCCATCTCAACATTCTCATCTTCTCGACATGCATCTTCTGGATATGTGCATTTTTGATTGGCCAACACTCCACCCCATACAACAAAGATGATCTAATCACCAATCCGTAAAATTTACCTTTGAGTTTATGTGGTTTCTTCTTATCACACAATACTCCAGATGCAAGCCTCCAGTTAGTCCATGCTACCCCAATACGATGTGTGACATCATCATCAATATCGCTACTATTCTGGATGATAGACCCTAGATACTTAAAGTTTTCCCTCTTGGGGATAGGTTGAGTGGCAAGCGTCACATCAAAGTTTGCTTCATCCCTCTCAACACTGAATTTGCACTCCAAGTATTCAGCTTTGGTCCTGTTCAATTTGAATCCTTTGGACTTCGAGGCATGTCCTCAGGCCTCCAACCTATCATTAACTTTAGTTCAAGTCTCATCAATCAGTACTATATCATTTGCAAATAGCATACACCATTGTACCTCCTCCTAGATAGACCGCGTTAGCTCATCCATCACCAAGGCAAACAAGAAAGGGCTCAACATAGATCCTTGATGGAGTCCCATCTCAACAGGAAAATACTTTGAGTCCCCTCCCACCGTTCTTACCCGAGTTTTGGCTCCATCGTACATGTCCTTAATCGCCCTAATATATGCTATTAGGACACCTTTCACCTCTAGACACCTCCATAAGACATCCCTTAGAACTTTGTCATATGCCTTCTCGAGATCAATGAACATCATATGAAGGTCCTTCTTTCTTTCCCTATATTTCTCCACTAACCTCCGAACAAGATGAATTGCTTCAGTAGTCGACCGCTCCGGCATGAATCCAAACTGATTCTCCGAGATAGATACTACTCTTCGCACCCTCATCTCCACTACTCTCTCCCAAACCTTCATAGTATGGCTTAACAACTTGATACCCCTGTAATTGTTACAGTTTTGAATATCTCCCTTATTCTTGTACAATGGAACCATTGTACTCCTCCTCCATTCATCAAGCATCTTGGCAGTCTTCATAATAGCATTAAACAGTCTAGTCAATCATTTTATGCCATCCTTGACCATGTTCTTCCAAAAGTCTACCGGAATCTCATCGGGTCGATCGCCCTTCCCCTCTTCATCCTACTAATAGCCCGTCTTACCTCCTTAACTCTGAACCGCTTGCAATAACCAAAATCATGATGGTTTTCGGAGTGTGCCAACTTACCCACCTCAATATCTCTATCTCCTTTTTTATTTAAGAGTTTATGAAAGTAAGCTTGCCACCTTAATTTAATGGAAGTGTCATCCACCAATACCTCGCCCTCCTCATCCTTGATGCAAGTTGCGAACTTTTCTTTCTCCCACTTTAGCGAGCCTATACAATCTCTTGTCCCTGCCTTTATCACTTAGCTCCTTATAAAGGCGCTCAGACGCTGCTGACTTAGCAATCATCATCGCCATCTTTGCTTTTAACTTGGCCGTCTTATAGATTACCTTAAGCTTTTGCTTTTCATCTTCATCCCTACACTCTAATTACTCTGTGTAAGTGGCCTTCTTATCTTTTACTTTGCCCTGAACTTCATCATTCCACCACCAATAGCCCTGACATCCACCAAAGGTCCCTCTCGAAACCCCTAGTACCTCGATAGCTACCTTTCTTATATAATCAGCAGTCGTGTCCCACATATTATTCACATTACCTTCACTACTCCACGCCTCTAAGTTTCTCAACTTTTCTTCCATCTCGCGAAAAAGGGCAGGAGTAAGGCCTCCCCATCTAATTCTAGGTTGGGCATACATAACCTTCTTCTTTTTTTCTTTCTTGATCTCCACATCCATCGCTAAAAGCCTATGTTGAGTGGAAACATTTTCACTCGGAACAACCTTGCAATTCTTACATAGACTTCTATCACCCTTTCGGAGAAGTAGGTAATCTATCTGAGTCTTAGCTACCATACTACAGAAGGTAATCAAGTGGTTTTCCCTCTTTGGGAAACACGAGTTAGCTATCACTAACTCAAAGGCTTTGGCAAAATCCAAGAGTGACGTCCCACTTCCATTCCTCTCCCAAAAATCAAAGCCTCTGTGAACATCTTTAAACCTGCTAGTAGTTACCCCGATATGCCTATTAAAGTCATCCCCAATGAAGATTTTTTCTATCTCCGGTATGCCTCGCACAACCTCATCCAGAACCTACCTAAAGAGCCTTTTGACTTCCCCATCTAGGCCTACTTGGGGCGCATAAGCACTAACTATGTTCACTATATGTCTAGCAACCACGAGTTTGATAAACATCATCGTATCATTAACCTCCTAACCCTCAACCACATAAACCCTAAAATTCTCGTCTACTAGGATACCTACATATTTCTACTCGAGTACCACAACTTAAACCCATCCACGTCCCGTGCTTTGGTGTCTACCCATCTGGTCTCATGGACACACGCTATATTAATATTTCTCCTTTTAAAATATTTTACTAATTCTATGGACTTCCCTGTTAGTGACCCTATATTCCATAATGCTATCCTTAACTTAAATAAGCCCGTGACCCTCTTGCCACCCCTACCCCTTACCTCCGACTCCGACCTCCGACATGATCCTAGTCCACCATTATCTCCTGATGTCACTAAACTACAAAACTGATAATCCCTACAAACAAGTACAGGTCACAATAAAGAATAACAGTACTATACACTTGCAATTTTATAAACAAGGAATACTAAAAAAACAATACCAGCAAACTACCCACAAAAAATAATATGCAACAATAATAAGCAAGACTCCAACAAAATACAACAATATACAACAATATGCAACAATATAGCAACAATATGCTAAGTAATTTTTCCAACAAGCAATATGCAACAAATATACAACTATAGGTAGAGGAATCAAATATGACACAAATAATTGGAGGGCAAGAAATCAAAGATAAGTAAAGGGTACCATATGACACAAATAATTAGAGTGCAAGAAATCAAAAGCTATAGACAACAATACACCTGGGAGTATGTATATACAAGGTAAACAGTAGAACGCAAAATAACATATATACAAGGTGAATATGCAACAGTAATAAAGAAATCCAACAATTAGCAGGATAAAATTGCTTAAACTAAGAAATCCGGAAACACAGAGAAAAAAGGAACGATACTTAGCTGAATCAAGAAGTAGAAATGATATCTAAGAAACTAGATATGATATCCCAAAACTGATCAAGAAAGGAACTATAGAACCTGGATTGAAACTGACTGACAGAGTGAACTGATCGCCGAAATTCTCTGTTTCTCGCTTGATCGTCGGAGTTTGCCTGAAAGCATCGTCGAAATCTGAGGAGCAGTGGAAGTGTCAATAAAGGAGATCTGTTCTGAAAGAAACGAACCGAGTTCTTCGATAAAGGAGATTGACGGAAACTGTCAACACGGTTCGCCGGAACCTCTTAGAGATTAGTTCTTGGAATAATTGAAGAAGATTCTTCAATTCTTGACTTGGAATCTTTGGAGTTCTTGATGAAGAACCCTGATTCTTGAAAAAGAAGAATCAAGAAATCCTTTCTTGGAATTTTTGAATTCGTTTCTTGAAACCCTTGAGAATAAATCTTGAAATCTAATCCTAACTTTGATGACTTTCTTGATGATTCTTGAACATTTCAATTACCGTTATTATAGTTAATTGAAATGTTTATTTGTTTAATCACTTCACCTGTGAATTTTATGATGACTTATTGATTGGTACTATTTACTACTCCTTATTAGTATTTATTATCTACTTGAGCGATAAATATTTATATATCAAAGTATTTTAATTTAAATAGATAGGGATCAAAAGTAAATTCATGATTAATTAAAAGTTAAAATGATCGAAATTAAAAGAAAATCAATTAAGAATAAAAGAGACATAATTGATTGTTGCTTCCCAAATTTTAAAAATTTTCAATCCTCAAAGAATTGCGTTGCCAACTAAAGCATCTTAACAAATATTGCCACGATTTTTTCATTGAAAAAGAAGAGCTAATATTGCTATGAGAATCAATTTATTAGTAAAATATGTCCCACTATTGTGAATGGGTGGATAGAAAATGATTAACATATTGTTGACGAAAACTAATCTATTATAAAAAAAACATGGAGTACCAAAAATTGAAGATATTTGTTAATTATAGTATTAAAGTTTAATGAAAGTTATTAAATTGTTTAAAATAAAAGTTTTAAAAAGTCAATAGTTTGAATCACTCAAAATTGATCAATATGTCTCGATAAATGTCATGTGTGTATGAATAATTTTTTTGTAATTTCATTTTTTAATATACATACTCATATCAAAATTGAGAACTCCAACACTCAAGCATGCCTTTATAGAGCAAAATAGGATGATAGACGTTCTAGCTAAGGAGGGTGCTCGAAGTATATTTTAAATAATATAAAAAAAAAACTTCATAACAAAAATATTAAAAAATAAACAAATAAAGAAATAACAATTAACATGTATCCATCGGTTGTTACATATGATTTTTTACCATTTCGCAACATTATATATCGTTAATTTAAAAAATAAATCTACGAAAAAAATAAATTACAAATATAATTTTTTATAAAAATATTTAAGTAAACAATTAATGAATTATTAGTAAATAAGTAAAACTAAAATAATAATACAGTCATATTAAATTAACCATTACATGAAATTAAAATTTTTAATACAATATGTAATAACCATCTAAACAAGCTATAAAATCTAGTGCAACTGTGATTTATCAAATACATACAATTAGTAATTTCCAATTTATATTTTAGAACAGTAGTCTACCACGTTTGGTAAGCCATATCCTTGAGTTATTCATTGATTAATTAATATTACATGGAGTTAGATTTATCTTTTTTATTTTATATTAAGGACTTACCAACTCGTTTACTTATTATAATTAATAATAAAAATAAAATAACTACTAAAAATAACAATAATAATACCTACTTCTAAATTTTTATTAAAAAGAATTAGAATCTTCTAATGTCTTCCTGGCATGGAGGAGTTTAAAGCAAAGTCATGGTGGCGTGTATGTATTTAAAATGTTTTTATAATAACTTTTTGTTAGTTAGTGGTCACGTTGTCATGTGAAATTTATTCTTAAAAAAATATAGGATGATGATTTCTAGTTTTGTACTTTTAGTATATTAAATACCTATTCTTATTATTAAATACTTTTAGTATATTAAATAAATATTGTCCATTTTCATGTGCTTCGTTGAATTATTAATTCTTGGATCTCGTTTGAATTCAAAAATTTCAAGATTCCTTGCTTCGTTTCTCTATTTTTTTTTCATTTCAATAATATTATTATTATGATTAAATAATTTTAATGAGTTGGAGTATTCAACGAAAAAAAATTGCAAGCCATTCAAGGAATCTAACTTTTTCCCTTTTTTAAAAAAATCGCTATTTTTAAAATTAGAAAGATAAATATAAATAAAAAATTATAATTAAAAAAATAAAAAGATATATATAATTTACAACTTATACTATTAGTCGTAAATTATATGCTTATCCATCGGACTTAACATCCATCAAACATAACTTATTGTAGCTATTTTAAATATTTTTTAGAAAATCATTTCTCACCTTTTGTAGTGACTTATATTAGTAAACGAAAAAAAATTAAATAGGCTTTTGGCGATAAGATTCTAAATATTTTTCACTCTATTTTGCTTTTTATGAAATTGAAGTGGCATGAAGGTGTATTTGATATTTTGTAAGAGAAGATAGATCATACCGTAAATCTTAATAAATATTATATTTTTTAATATATCAATATTTAGATAATATTTAAATTTTTAAATTTTAAAATTAAATAAATTAATTTAAAAATTTTAAAATTTATAAAATATCACGTAAACTGAGACGGTAGAAATAAAATACTTCGAGTGTGAAATGACTCATTAAATTGAGAGGATTTATGTGTTAGAGTATTCCAAGTGAGTTAATTAATATAAAGACGGCCGAATGGGATGATGTCACGTTTCGAAGGACGTTGCTGTTTCGTCGGGCGAGCCAGCTGTTACCGATAAAGTTGTAGGATCCACGCTACTCAGAGATGTGAACATTAATATTAATTAATTAATAAATTATGAAAAGGCAAAAAATAAATGATAAAGTATGTTCACGTGTTTCGCTACGTGTCGTTGTAAGACAACGTGATTTTAATGGCAGACGTTTTCCTTATTTCTCAAAGTAAAAAGGAATATGATATTTCCAAAAAAAAAATTTATATAAAATATATCTAATTTAAAATTATTTATTTTTAATAGACAAACTTAAATTATTTAATCTTAGTAAACTCATTATTCAAATTATTTATCTTTCTACCCATTTATTTATTTTTCTTTCGCGTGTTGATGTCAACATAAATATTATGAAATATACCATGACGATATATATACACCATAATAACGATATCATATATAATGAGTTCAACTTTTTGTGATACTCTAATGGTATATTAATACCTTTGATATATAGAATTCGAAAGTACAAGACAATGTATGGTAATGAAAAAAATTAAAGGATCTAAAAATTATAGAAGCAATGCTACACCTTCTATCGATCTAGACAAATGTTGAGACAATACACTGCTGCTTGCTAACCTTTTACCTTAATTTCTGATCTCCACAATCTTTTATGTAGAATTATATCTTTTATAAATTGAAAATACATAATATTTTGTGTAATCACTTTTTTCTAATTCTTTTCGGAACTTTTTGAAACTACCCACACCTCTAACTCAACAAATGCATTAATGCATATTTTTATTTTTATATATACAAATTGCTATAAAATAAAGAGGTGAATAATATCATCTTTCAGTATTATGACATGATAAATAGGATTTAAAAAAAAAAGATTTTGAATTCAAATTTTGTGAACTTCACGTAACTTTTTATTTTTTTTAGAGTAATCAACATTTGGCACGTACGGATAAAAACATAGATAACACGGGACGAATACCGCCTACCGGTAATAACCGGTTAACTTTGATGGGACAAATAAGTGCGCCTAATCTTGAAGGAATCAACGGCTGTCATGTTATCTGATAAATTAAAAAAAACAACAAAAAATGTGACTTCATTTAAAACCTTTTCTCTGTTATTTCCCTCACATTTCTCATTTTCACAATAAACAAAAAAGACAGAGCATCTGTATCTCTTTGCAATTCTCCTTTCAGCTACTGTTAACAATCTTCTCAAATTCCTGGATTTCAAAGTGAAGAAAAATGGAGAGAGATTTCATGGGTTTGACTGTGAAGCAAGAAGTTATTGAAGAACCGTTAGATCCAGGTAACTATACTGTTTTTTGCTTCATGTGTCATGTTTTCTGTTCAAAGAATGAATCTTTTGTAACTTGTAAGTCAGTAGATGTCTATTCGTGTTAATATGGAGTATTTCTTCTGTTTCAATCGTCCCTTTTCCGTAAACCAAGCTAAGTAGTGTTAAAACTGATATGGGTGCTCAAGAATCGAATTGGGTCTCGATCTAACTAAGAAAATTTTTAGATTTTAGTTGCGGTTCTTGAAATTTCATCTGTTTTTCTGAAACCCCAAGAGAAAAGGGTATTTTTCTATTCGTTAAATGAACTTTTTTTGTATTGGTTTATTATGGTTTGTCCAAAACTCTCATATTTTTCGCGAGTTTCACACCTCTAACTATCAACATTTTTTTAATTCATGGATGGTGATGATTCAGGGGAAAAAAGGGGACAGCTTATAGTAGAAGTGTTTTTGAACATTAACTATGTAGGCAAGACTGCTACATCGGATCCTTCCGACTCTGCGCATAGCGAGAGCTTCAGTGAAACGAGCTTTCCCTTTTAACTCGTGCGGTGAGAAACGTAGTGTGGTCCACGTTGAGTGGGAATACTTCAAATGAGCAAATTAAAAAAAGAAATAGGATAAATTATGGAGTGGGGTTTGATCTCTTAAATGAAATGGAACCCTTGAGCTAGGATTTTTTTAGTGTATTCCATGCACCTTTTTGAATGCATTGTGTTATGTGGATTAGTTTACTTTTGAAGAATAGATTTTTTTAATTTAGATGAGTTGTGAAACCCCACAAGTCATCTTTTTTCATGAATAAATTATGGTGGGATATTACCAAGAACATGAATAAACTACTTTTCCTTTCCCATTAGAATAAGGTACTATTATTAAAGAAATCCCAACTGGTACGTCTGTATGTATAATACTATTTTGACCAGATGGTTTTCCATGTTCTTTATTTCTTTCTTGCATTGGTGTATACAATATTGTATACTATTATATTGCACATGAGAAGTTTAGTAGCCTGTATTTAAATCATACAAGGCAAGAACATGTTCACCCCCTTTTTCAGCTGCAATGGTGAAGCATTTTTTGAATTATTTATTTGATCATATTGTCTTATTATAAGGGGAAAAAGAAGGTCTTGGTAAAAGCATAGAGTTTATGACAATAAATAGGTTCGTGGGTCGGCGTCTCCTCTGTCTTTTCTGAATGTATACTACAGCAAATTTACCAAAGAGTTGTTTATTAATTAGGTAACTACATAATTACATTTGTGTATTGGTAAAGTTGAAAGGTTGAATTAGGTATTTCTTTTACATCAGAAGCTTTTGTTTGTACAAATAGTAAGTATATTTGATGTTGGATGCAACTAAGATGGTATCTTATGATTTTGCAGCTCCCATAAGAAGTTCAGCGATGCGGTGGTCATTCTCTAACATCTCTGCTCATCCTCAATACCTCTCTTTCAAGAGTGCTCCTGAGGATAAACCGAAAATTGGTTTTGATTCTCTTGCATCAACTGGATTGGTGACTATAACCACAACTGAAGCTGTTGATTCGAGTCATCAGACATACCCTGATGTCACACAGGTTTGTTATGGATCTTCGTGAACTTTACTTTTATGATACCAGAGATCTTGTATGAGTACCTTCCCAATTTTCTGTCCTTTTTATTAGTTGTTCCTCTAAATGTCAGAAAAATATGATGCTTGAAAGGCAAGGTGGAACACATTACACAGCGACAACTTTCCCTCCTCATCACTATGATGTACACTCCGTGCATCGATCACATGGAGTCAGGATGCTCCCAGTTGCGAACCCAACAAATCTGATTTCTATGTCTATGACTATACCTGGTCATAAGTCTTTTATTTCTCCTGTTGGACAGAATCTGATAACTACTGTAAACCAACTCCCTAGTGCGGGACCTCCAGTCGCTAGCCCCATTTCAGCTGTTCCATCTAGCAACGCTGTCGTTGGCACCACTGATTTAAGGTATGTTAGCTAGCATTGGTATGAAATGTCTGTTTAGAAAACTTTCACTGAAGGGAAATGCTGAGTTTGTTGTGGATCTTTATTGGCAGGGGGGCTCCCAAGATTCCTCCAGGGCCTGCACAGTTGACCATCTTTTATGGTGGTTCTGTTTGCGTTTATGACAATGTTTCACCAGAGAAGGTAAATGCTCTACACCGTTAGGTTCTCTTTGATGTTGGTCTCATGAATTTATCTTATGTTGACTATCTTAGCAATTATTTCTCTTCTTTTGGATTAGGCTCAAGCTATTATGTTGCTTGCTGGAAATGCACCACCTGCTACACCAAATGCAACATCTACTCTATCTCCAGTTCAGGCGCCTATATCCAACTCCTCGGCGATCGACTCTTTTGTTGTAAATCAGTGCCCTAATACAACACCAACTCTTGCCAGTCCCATTTCTATAACATCCCATGGTGGCTCGCAATCTGCCAGAGTGTCGAGTAATACAAATGGAGTAACTATTATCAAATCAATAGGTGTTCTTCCATCTCCTTCTCTTAAAGCAGAGCCTTCCCAAGTTGCCAGTCCTGTAGGATCTGTTCCGCCCACCCTGGTTCCATCAGGTATATTCTCGTGCTTTTCTAACCGAACTGCTAATCACAGATATTCTCGAGTCTTGACCAATGTTTTCCACTGGTACATTATGTCGGCATAATGATTGGACATTTGTCATTTGCAGCTGTGCCTCAGGCACGTAAGGCATCATTGGCTCGGTTCTTGGAGAAGCGCAAGGAAAGGTAATTTTGGGTCTGTTTTCATTTCATTTTGAGTGAAATTTTGCTGTTCTATTCAAACAATTGATTGCTTATCTGGTTCCCCTCTATGCTCGTCGTGTTCTTGAAATCCAGGGTAATAAGTGCATCGCCTTATCCTCCCAACAGCAAGCAATCCCCAGAATGTAGCACTCCTGGACTTGGTAGCAGAAGCCTTTCCATGAATTCTACAGGATCTTGTCCTCCCAACATAATCAATTTGGTCAAGTAGACGGTGAATTGCCAAAGGCGGCAAAATAATGTAGACAGAAAATGAAGACTGTACCGGAAAGATTATTTTGAGCTATTAAATTGCGTTCTTTTGACATCAATACTGGAGTTTTTTCTTAGATACAATTATTCTAGCTAGGTTGTTTTTTCTTGTAATGTTATCAGAGCCTTTCCTCTGATGAAATTACTACAAGCTTTTTGTAGGTTTTCCATTTTTGCCAGTGTAAAGAAGCATTTTTTTCTCTTCAAAGTTTAAGTTCTTTTATTCATCTGTTAACCACTTTGTACATCTCACGCTTTTGCCTGGCGCTTTGTTATCACCAAGTTGAATAATAGTTGTTTACTGTTGACGATGACAAATGGTTTTGGTCTGGGCTTATGTATAGTTTGGGTGCTCATACGTAAATTCACACCATTTTGTATGACAAAATACCTATCAATTTATTCTTTTTTGGCATAAAGGGTCATGATGATAACGTTGTATTAGGACCAGTTGAGTAGAATTTGTGTTCCCAAGATCTTGAATTTTAAGGTCACAGGAAGTCCGCAGTCAAATAATGACAATTCTTGGCTTCTTATGCCATTTGTGTCAGCACGGTAAAAATCACTCTACTGTTCATAGTTTCAGTTAAAAGAACAAATATAATATGTAACTTATGGCAATTTGGTTTGGTTCCGAAAGTTATCGATTTGTAGGCATATCAAATCGTTAAGGTATCAGGTAATTAATTATCGGTTAGTTGATTATTAATTATCGGTTAGTTGATTATTAATTGTGATCGATTTGATACCCGAACCCAATATCATGAATTTTTAAACCAATACTTGAACCGTTAAGTCAATATCCCGATCTATTAGTCCAATAAATCAATTTTCAATTCAAGTTATCGATTTCGATTCGATTTTGAATAACCATAATATAATTCAATAAATAGATATTACTCCCTCCGTCTCAAATTAATTGAATTTTTTCGACTTTTTTCAATATTTAAAATAGTTGAATTTTTCAAAGTTCAAGATAAATGTTTAAAACTTTTTTCATATTTGCCCTTTCATTTACTTAACTTTTACATTTTCTAGGAAATAAGTTACACTATATATTTATGATTTTACAAAGGGCAATGGTGGAAAGTATGGTGTAAAATTTGTCTTTGAATGTTTTTCTTAATATGTGTGCATTATTTAACACATTCAGTTAATATGAGACACAGAGAGTACAATTTTGACAAAAACAAAAGTCAACAAGAAAATGTTTTATACTCCATCCGTCCTATTTTAGATGTCATAATTTTTATTTTTATAGTCAAACTAAGCTATTTACCAAGGAAAGACTAGCTTTTTTTTGAATGGAAGAAGCAGAAGGGGTGAACGAGCGCTGCGGTAACGAGCCGTAAGAAAGATGAGTAGAGCATTCCTTTCGCTGACCTTTATAGGAGTAGGGGAGCGTGCCACAGAAGTCATGGGTGATCATTGCTCCGATGCTTTGGGCGAAACCAATTCCCAGGATGTGACGGGCGGTGTGTATAGGGCCCGAGTACATATTCACCGCGGCATACTGATCCGTCTCACCTCAGAGCTTCACAAGAGCAATCACAGCCGCACAGAAACTGAGACCTGAGAAGGAGGCTGTAGGAGAGAATCCAGCATAACAGAGATCATCTAAGCTGACAAGGACCCAGAAAAGGAGGATGCTGAGGAAGAAGGTAATGGAATTGAAAATACAGATTGAAGCAGAGATTGCTCAAATAAGCTTTCCTGAAATGATGAAAGGCACGAAGGAAGCTCCATCTCCGTCCCCTCCCTTCTGTTCAAGACTCTTGAATCAGTCTCGTCTTACATTCCCTCCTCTCTGCCTAGGCGAAAGAAATGGAGATCGTGTACAACAGCAATCCTATATTTGATGTCGATTCATCCACACTTCCATTCCTTGTAGAGGAAGGCTAACTGCTTGCTGGCTGGGAGCTGTATGAGCGGTAACGTCCACATACGGCTCCGTGAGAAGGGCGGTGGACTGAAATGACCTTGTCTAATAATATTTTTTAGATATCTAAATTTATTTTAAAATATTAAGATTAACTTGATCTAATTTGATTTTAAAACTTACTTAAAGGAAAAAAGAAAAACCCTCGCTGTCCTGTTTGAAAATTGACTAAGAAAGACAGCGAGAGAAAGAGAGTGGAGTCGTAGGGACGATGATGGATACTGAGAAGCTTGAAGACCTAAAGCATTTTGTGGAGCTTTGCAAAGAGAAACCTTCAATTTTACTTAACCCTTCACTTACTTTTTTCAAGAACTTTCTCGAAAGGTACTGAACACTGATCATTTTTTCCATAAATTCGGCTTTTTAATAATTGATTAACTGTTTTTCGTTGTTCAATCAATTGATTACAGCTTGGGTGCTCAAGTTCCTTCCTCGGTTAAATCTGTAAGCAATTCACGTTTATACTTGGTTCTGCAACTTTTGATTTTATGTGATTTCTGAATGTTTCGTGTTACTGTTTTCTGCTTTGAACACAATAGACCTAATTTTGATATTCCCAAAGAGTTAAATAGTTATTTTAGTTTATTCTGTGCTATAGTTTTTATTTTGTAAGAAGGAAATCAGTAGAATCCATTATATTTGGTATTTTGAAAAATGATCATCCTTTTGGTATGAGCCGAGTTAAAGATTGAGAAACATGACATTCAATGTGAAATGGGGAAATGTTGTTTATTTTCATGTATTGAGATCGCAGGAACAAGGTGGAGAGGAGCATGTTGATGAACGGGATGAAGACATTATAGAGTCTGATGTCGAACTGGATAACACTGATGTTGTGGAACCCGACAACGATCCTCCACAACAGGTATCTCATGGAGGGATTAGGTGGATGCAACTTCGGTGTTGTCTTTTGTATTTAATGAGTTTTTTCCTTTGTTGTCTAATTGCAGATGGGAGATCCTTCAAGTGAAGTAACAGATGAAAATCGAGATGCTGCTCAAATATCAAAAGCTAAAGCACTGGATGCAATATCTGAAGGCATGCTAATCTTTACCTGATTTTGTTATGATGATTCCTTTTTTACATTTCCTACGTTACCCATAATATGGGGAAGTATCGACGTTTGATTAGAGAAGTTACACCTTACTAGAACTGTACATTCCTGGCAGGCAAGCTTAATGAAGCCATAGACCATTTAACTGAAGCTATTTTGTTGAATCCAAATTCTGCAATATTATATGCAACAAGAGGTTTGTTTCTGGCCTGTATACCATCTTAATGTTTGTTATTTTTATCATGTCCTTCATGTGGTCTTTTGACAAATACTAACGTCTATGCAGCTAACGTCTTCATTAAACTGAAAAAACCCAATGCCGCGATCCGTGATGCTGATGCTGCTTTAAAGGTGTTTCAGAAGCTATTTCTAGCCATGCCTACATTAGCTAGAAAGAAATTTTTGTTTCATTTATGCTTGTGACTGTATTTTTGAGTTCTAAATCCTAATGACATTTCCATCATTTCATTAAAGGTCAACCCTGACTCAGCAAAAGGATACAAAGTGAGGGGTATGGCTCGAGCAATGTTGGGCTTATGGAAAGAGGCAGCTAGCGATCTTCGTGTGGCATCCATGATAGATTTTGATGAGGAGATTGCTGAGATACTTAAAAAGGTCAAATATTCAAACTTCTCCTTGTCCATTACGCCTTCTCCCTGTTGTACCCGAGCCGTCTGAGGGGTCACGCGGTTTTCTACTATATGTAGTTCAATTTCATTGCGTTTCCTTAAGTCTAAGAGAAGGAAAAGATGTCCGCAAACTCTAAAATGGAAGTTCTTTGGCTAATATGGCAGGTTGAACCTAATGCTCACAAAATTGAAGAGCACTGCCGAATGTATCAACGGCTGCGTGAAGAGAAGAAGTTGAGGAAAATTAAGCGTGACACCCAGCAGCGTCAGGCAGAACTAAAGGTGTTTTTAAGTGTGTTGAAAATATTCAGTCACTAACTGGCTACTTTTCATTATCCTTGACATCAGTTTGCATTGCAGGCAGCTTTTGAAAAGAGTAAAAAGAAAGAACAGCAATCTGAGCATGAAGCTTCTGTAAGTTTTCTTTGGCATACTTTTGTGTTCCAGCTGTCACACGGTGTGATTTTCTGAAATAAGAAGTTTATTGTTTGTGATCTTCCATGAGTTTCAGCCAGCGGCATCTGTTCATAATTAGTTTGTACCTAAAGCTGGCATCCTTGTTGTTGAGACATCATTTGACTAGTTATTAACTACTTATTTCCGAGCTCCAACTTCCCTGCGTAGTCCCCCACTTCAACTTTGTTCATTTTGTATTTCAGTTTTCTGTTTGTCTCGTGCAGCCTGTGTTATCTCTTCCTACCTAGTTTTAGCTAGCATTCCATTGGATCCATATTCCTAGTTGACCTGTTACCTCTTCTCTCTTTTCTTTGTGGTAGGGGCATTGCAGAGGGATGGGGGTGGGGAGTAATATTGCTGACAAAAAGTATGACATTTGTTTATGAAAATTTCAACTCGCCATTAACAATGGGGTTGTTTGATATTTACATTTTAATCCATGCTTTAAATCAGGTGGCAAAAAATGACTAGGGAATAAATCTGGATTATTGAGTTGGCCTGCTATTTAAATTTTGACTGTTCCCTTTCTGCAGTCCCTTTTATTACTCTGTTTATTGATTCATTTCTTCTTATATTGAGTTATTCTTTTTTCAAAAATATGATGCAGGATCCTGACTCTGCTTCTGATTTGAATGATGGTATGATCTTCGTTTTCGAATTCATTACTCATTCGACATTTAATGGTTGATTTAAGTGTATCTAGGATTCATTTTAATATATTGCGACTGATATTTCATTCTTGACTGTAGCCCTTATGTTAGTGTGGTGCCCAGCAATTGTTATTATAATTCTGACTTTGGAAATATGGCATCATTCTTTTGCCAGTAGATAGTTGATCATAATTAACATATCCATCAGTCGCTTCCTGTAGTTATTCAGTTCTTTTTATCGACTGGTGTACGAACAATGTAAGCTTAAGAATATCAAGGTGATATGTACAATCCTCAACTGATCGAAAATACCTAGCATCACCACCATAGTCATCCTCCTTCGTTGAGCTAGTCAGCTGCTATCTATAATCAGCTGTAATTTGTAAAAATAAGTATGTTTTATCAAGTGAACCGGTTAATGACCACCTCAAGCTATAATAAAAATTGACAGCTTATGCTGGTACAGAAATATTGATGAGATATTCATGTAGGTATTTGTGCTACATGCATCCAATTGTGTGGTGTGATGGAGTAGCTGGTTTCTAGGTTTTATTAGGTACCTTCTGGTCGTTGCCTGATATTTATCATATCAAGGTGATTGACCAGTATTAAGAGGTTGGCAGTCTCATTGTCATGGGAGAAAGTGGAAATAGCTGTTGACCATTTGGGGTGAGGTACGGGGATTCCAGTGTGGTCGTGGGGTAGGGTTTGTTATTCGATGGTAGTTATATGCTGTGAGAAGTGAAAAATGAGGGGGAGGCTGCTGGTGGTAACACGATGTTGTTTTGGTAAAGCTCTTGTGTATTTGGTTATATGTTGAAGCTACAGGGCATGCAATCTTTGCTTTCAAGAACTTTGTTATGTTGATGTTTCTTCTGCAAAATTTGTTTTATTTTCATTTTCCATGTGCTGTTTGTCATTTGGGTTTTCATTAACGATATGATGAATAGAAGTGTGTTATATGCTGCAAAGTAGTACAGCTTTCATTTGAGAGGGACAAGTCTACATATTTATGCAATGAATTAACTTGTTCATTATATATAGGCAAAATTGTCTGTATCCATTCTGTGAGCGAACTAGAGACGAAGTTAAATGCTGCTTCAAAAGCATCACGTCTTGCTATCCTTTACTTTACTGCAACATGGTGTGGACCATGTCGTTTTATTTCTCCATTTTATACAAGCCTGCCTGGAAAATACCCGAAAGTTGCATTTTTGAAGGCTGATATTGATGAGGCAAGAGATGTGGCTTCAAGATGGAATGTCAGTAGTGTTCCAGCTTTCTTTTTCATAGAAAATGGCAAGGAGATTGACAGGGTAGTAGGTGCTGACAAGAATTCACTGGAAAAGAAGATCGCCCAATACGCAGGCTAACTTTATTGATACTGATCGAATTAGTGCATCGCACACTCCTTGCAATTAGTCTGTTGTTTTGTGAATTAAATGCCTTTGGTTTGTTGAAACGAAAGGCTTATTTATTTTTTGTAACTTACTTTCTGTGGAGAAGTGTTTTCAGAGGTTTACTAAGCACACTCTTGTAAAAATTCATCTGATGCAACTTGATTCAGGGAGATTTCTGTAGTTTCCTGGTTCCTGAAAGTTTCTTCTGATGAATCCAAACATATATATTTGAATAGCTTATCTTATTGATCTTACTATAATTTGGTTAGTTGAAGCACGAGTTCGTGGCCATGAACATGATTCATTGACACAAATTCGTGCTTCAGTTGTTAGGTTCGTGGAGTGAGGTAGAAACTCATTTTCTTCGGCCATTTTGTTTTCTTCAAGTTCATGGCCATAAACATAGCTCGTTGGCACAAACTTTCAGCAATCGCGTTAAATATTTTGCATAAAGAACAACAAATTTATTCTCTTGTTCTTCCTTTAAATCCTAGTTTTGGAATCAACTCCAACGATAATCATTCTTTTGGTAGAAAATAGAACATCAGGCAATCTATTTGGCAACTGAAAATATTTTAGTTTTGGGGACTCTGTTGCAATTAATTAGTTAACTGATCACGGTCAGTCGGTTAGTGCAACAGTTATATAAAGGAGAAGGTGTCAGTTTTCATTTTCTTAAAGCACAAGTCTCGTACAGTTTCCTCTTTCAGTTGCTAGCTATGGCTTCTTTCGTTCCACTTCGATAAATGCAATCGAATTTTCTCGGAGCTTAGTGAAATTCAGTTCGATTCATAGTTTTTGATTCATTGTTGAGCTTACTCCGTAATCAATTTGAATACTACATCTATGTCAGGTGCCAAAGATACTCTCACTACTAAGGGGGGAATTGCTGTTAGTGATACGGGCAGTGCTCTCTATCTACATCCTTCGGATAGCCCTGGGATGATGCTGGTTCCAGTTCGCTTTGCTGGAACAGGATATCGATCCTGGAAGAGTCAAGTTATGCAAGCTTTGTCAGTGAAAAATAAATTAGGTTTCATTGATGGGAGCTGTGGAAAACCAGATGCAAATTCACCTCTATTCCGTCAATGGAAGATGTGCAATGATATGGTAACATCATGGATATTGAATTCTATGACTAAGGAAATCTCGGACAGTGTGGAATCTGTCGGCGACTCTGCAGAACTTTGGAAGGTTCTGTAGAATAGGTATGATAAGATAAATGGAGCAAAGATATATCACATTCAGAAAGAAATTAACAATCTCACACAAGGAAATTTGGATATCACTGTCTACTACGCGAGGATGAACGAGCTGTGGGAAGAATTGAGCAGTTTGAATCTGAGGAGTCGGTGCAATTGCAAGTGCATTTGTGGTGGTAAGGACAGTATGCACAAAGCGGAGCAGGATAGACGCTTGATCCAATTTCTCATGGGATTGAATGAAGAATACTCTGTGGTGAGGGGCAATATCCTCACGATGAATCCACTTCCTTCCGTGGCACAGGCTTTCTCCTTACTGACCAAGGAGGATGAACAAAAAGTATGACATTTGTTTACGGAATTTGCTACACACCGTTAACTATAGGATTCCTTGATCTTCACACTTTAGTCCATGCTTTTGACTGTTCCCTTTCTGCAGTCCCTTTACTACTCTGTTTATACTTCATTTCTTCTTATAAATGAGTTAATTCTTTTTTCAAAACATGATGCAGGATCCTGACTCTGCTTCTGCTTCTGAGTTGAATGATGGTATGATCTTCATTTTTTCGAATTCGTTGCTCATTTGATGTTTGATGGTTGACTTTAAGTGTATCTAGGATTCTTCTTAATCTGTCGCGACTGATATTTCATTCTAGACAGCAGTCCTTATGTTACAGTAATGCCCAGCATTTGTTACTATAATATTGACCTTTGAAATATGGCATCACTCTTTTGCCAGTAGATAGTTGATCATAATTAGCATATCCATCAGTCTCGTCCTGTGATTCTATCATAATTAACATATCCATCAGTCTCGTCCTGCGATTCTCCAAACTAACTTGTTTATTATATACAGGAAAAGTTGTTGATATCCATTCTGTGAGCGAACTAGAGACACAGTTGAATGCTGCTTCAACAGCATCATGTCTAGCTATGCTTTACTTTACTGCAACATGGTGTGGACCATGTCGTTATGTTTCTCCATTTTATTCAAGCCTGCCTGGAAAATATCCAAAAGTTGCATTTTTGAAGGCTGATATTGATGAGGCAAGAGATGTGGCTTCAAGATGGAACGTCAGTGGTATTCCATCTTTCTTTTTCATAAAAGACGGCAAGCAGGTTGACATGGTTATAGGTGCTGACAGGAATTTACTGGAAACGAAGATCACCCAATATGCAGGCTAACTTGATTGATACTGATTGAATTAGTGCATTACTCTCTCTTTGCAAATAGTCTGTTGTTTTGTGAATTGCTTTGTTGAAACAGAAGGCATAGTCTTTTTTGACTTCCTATCAGTAGAGAAGTGTTTTCATGGTTTACTAAGTACACTGTTGTAAAGAAGTTTCATCTGATGCAACTTGATACAGGGAGAAAGTTTCTTTTGGTGAATCTAAGCAGATATGTTTGAATAGCTTATCGTATTGATCTTACTATAGTTTGGTTAGTTGTAGCGGGTTTCTAGGTTTTATTAGGTACCTTCTGGTCGTTGCCTGATATTTATCATATCAAGGTGATTGACCAGTATTAAGAGGTTGGCAGTCTCATTGTCATGGGAGAAAGTGGAAATAGCTGTTGACCATTTGGGGTGAGGTACGGGGATTCCAGTGTGGTCGTGGGGTAGGGTTTGTTATTCGATGGTAGTTATATGCTGTGAGAAGTGAAAAATGAGGGGGAGGCTGCTGGTGGTAACACGATGTTGTTTTGGTAAAGCTCTTGTGTATTTGGTTATATGTTGAAGCTACAGGGCATGCAATCTTTGCTTTCAAGAACTTTGTTATGTTGATGTTTCTTCTGCAAAATTTGTTTTATTTTCATTTTCCATGTGCTGTTTGTCATTTGGGTTTTCATTAACGATATGATGAATAGAAGTGTGTTATATGCTGCAAAGTAGTACAGCTTTCATTTGAGAGGGACAAGTCTACATATTTATGCAATGAATTAACTTGTTCATTATATATAGGCAAAATTGTCTGTATCCATTCTGTGAGCGAACTAGAGACGAAGTTAAATGCTGCTTCAAAAGCATCACGTCTTGCTATCCTTTACTTTACTGCAACATGGTGTGGACCATGTCGTTTTATTTCTCCATTTTATACAAGCCTGCCTGGAAAATACCCGAAAGTTGCATTTTTGAAGGCTGATATTGATGAGGCAAGAGATGTGGCTTCAAGATGGAATGTCAGTAGTGTTCCAGCTTTCTTTTTCATAGAAAATGGCAAGGAGATTGACAGGGTAGTAGGTGCTGACAAGAATTCACTGGAAAAGAAGATCGCCCAATACGCAGGCTAACTTTATTGATACTGATCGAATTAGTGCATCGCACACTCCTTGCAATTAGTCTGTTGTTTTGTGAATTAAATGCCTTTGGTTTGTTGAAACGAAAGGCTTATTTATTTTTTGTAACTTACTTTCTGTGGAGAAGTGTTTTCAGAGGTTTACTAAGCACACTCTTGTAAAAATTCATCTGATGCAACTTGATTCAGGGAGATTTCTGTAGTTTCCTGGTTCCTGAAAGTTTCTTCTGATGAATCCAAACATATATATTTGAATAGCTTATCTTATTGATCTTACTATAATTTGGTTAGTTGAAGCACGAGTTCGTGGCCATGAACATGATTCATTGACACAAATTCGTGCTTCAGTTGTTAGGTTCGTGGAGTGAGGTAGAAACTCATTTTCTTCGGCCATTTTGTTTTCTTCAAGTTCATGGCCATAAACATAGCTCGTTGGCACAAACTTTCAGCAATCGCGTTAAATATTTTGCATAAAGAACAACAAATTTATTCTCTTGTTCTTCCTTTAAATCCTAGTTTTGGAATCAACTCCAACGATAATCATTCTTTTGGTAGAAAATAGAACATCAGGCAATCTATTTGGCAACTGAAAATATTTTAGTTTTGGGGACTCTGTTGCAATTAATTAGTTAACTGATCACGGTCAGTCGGTTAGTGCAACAGTTATATAAAGGAGAAGGTGTCAGTTTTCATTTTCTTAAAGCACAAGTCTCGTACAGTTTCCTCTTTCAGTTGCTAGCTATGGCTTCTTTCGTTCCACTTCGATAAATGCAATCGAATTTTCTCGGAGCTTAGTGAAATTCAGTTCGATTCATAGTTTTTGATTCATTGTTGAGCTTACTCCGTAATCAATTTGAATACTACATCTATGTCAGGTGCCAAAGATACTCTCACTACTAAGGGGGGAATTGCTGTTAGTGATACGGGCAGTGCTCTCTATCTACATCCTTCGGATAGCCCTGGGATGATGCTGGTTCCAGTTCGCTTTGCTGGAACAGGATATCGATCCTGGAAGAGTCAAGTTATGCAAGCTTTGTCAGTGAAAAATAAATTAGGTTTCATTGATGGGAGCTGTGGAAAACCAGATGCAAATTCACCTCTATTCCGTCAATGGAAGATGTGCAATGATATGGTAACATCATGGATATTGAATTCTATGACTAAGGAAATCTCGGACAGTGTGGAATCTGTCGGCGACTCTGCAGAACTTTGGAAGGTTCTGTAGAATAGGTATGATAAGATAAATGGAGCAAAGATATATCACATTCAGAAAGAAATTAACAATCTCACACAAGGAAATTTGGATATCACTGTCTACTACGCGAGGATGAACGAGCTGTGGGAAGAATTGAGCAGTTTGAATCTGAGGAGTCGGTGCAATTGCAAGTGCATTTGTGGTGGTAAGGACAGTATGCACAAAGCGGAGCAGGATAGACGCTTGATCCAATTTCTCATGGGATTGAATGAAGAATACTCTGTGGTGAGGGGCAATATCCTCACGATGAATCCACTTCCTTCCGTGGCACAGGCTTTCTCCTTACTGACCAAGGAGGATGAACAAAAAGTATGACATTTGTTTACGGAATTTGCTACACACCGTTAACTATAGGATTCCTTGATCTTCACACTTTAGTCCATGCTTTTGACTGTTCCCTTTCTGCAGTCCCTTTACTACTCTGTTTATACTTCATTTCTTCTTATAAATGAGTTAATTCTTTTTTCAAAACATGATGCAGGATCCTGACTCTGCTTCTGCTTCTGAGTTGAATGATGGTATGATCTTCATTTTTTCGAATTCGTTGCTCATTTGATGTTTGATGGTTGACTTTAAGTGTATCTAGGATTCTTCTTAATCTGTCGCGACTGATATTTCATTCTAGACAGCAGTCCTTATGTTACAGTAATGCCCAGCATTTGTTACTATAATATTGACCTTTGAAATATGGCATCACTCTTTTGCCAGTAGATAGTTGATCATAATTAGCATATCCATCAGTCTCGTCCTGTGATTCTATCATAATTAACATATCCATCAGTCTCGTCCTGCGATTCTCCAAACTAACTTGTTTATTATATACAGGAAAAGTTGTTGATATCCATTCTGTGAGCGAACTAGAGACACAGTTGAATGCTGCTTCAACAGCATCATGTCTAGCTATGCTTTACTTTACTGCAACATGGTGTGGACCATGTCGTTATGTTTCTCCATTTTATTCAAGCCTGCCTGGAAAATATCCAAAAGTTGCATTTTTGAAGGCTGATATTGATGAGGCAAGAGATGTGGCTTCAAGATGGAACGTCAGTGGTATTCCATCTTTCTTTTTCATAAAAGACGGCAAGCAGGTTGACATGGTTATAGGTGCTGACAGGAATTTACTGGAAACGAAGATCACCCAATATGCAGGCTAACTTGATTGATACTGATTGAATTAGTGCATTACTCTCTCTTTGCAAATAGTCTGTTGTTTTGTGAATTGCTTTGTTGAAACAGAAGGCATAGTCTTTTTTGACTTCCTATCAGTAGAGAAGTGTTTTCATGGTTTACTAAGTACACTGTTGTAAAGAAGTTTCATCTGATGCAACTTGATACAGGGAGAAAGTTTCTTTTGGTGAATCTAAGCAGATATGTTTGAATAGCTTATCTTATTGATCTTACTATAGTTTGGTTAGTTGAAGCACGAGTTCGTGGCCATGAGCAGGATTTGTTGGTACAAAACTCGTGCTTCAGTTGTTGGGTTCGTGAAGTGAGGTAGAAACTCATTTTCTTCAGCCATTTTGTTTTCTTCAAGTTCGTGGCCACAAGCATAGTTCATTCAGTTGTTGGGTTCGTGAAGTGAGGTAGAAACTCATTTTCTTTGGCCATTTTGTTTTCTTCAAGTTCGTGGCCACAAGCATAGTCATTCAGTTGTTGGGTTCGTGAAGTGAGGTAGAAACTCATTTTCTTCGGTCATTTTGTTTTCTTCAAGTTCGTGGCCACAAGCATAGTTCATTGGCATAAACATTCAGCTATGGCCTTTATATTTGTGGCCACGAGCATAGTTCATTGGCACGAACTATCAACAATTTCTTCTCTTGTTCTTCCTTTAAATCAACTCCAATCTTTCTGAATTAATTCTGATCTATCGTATGACAAATTTCTGATTTACCAAAAGGGCTCATCACCATCAATCTACTTTAATTTACCTTGTGTTTCCATTTAAAAATAGATAAATCACAACTTATATACAAAATGACTAAAATAATCTCTTATATTAATGTAGACATGACTAAAGTAAATACTAAATATATACTTTGGCAGTTCTACTGAATTCTACTTTAAATATGCTTTGTATTTCTAAAGATTGGTGTAACATTTGAAAGTTCAAAGTTCAATTTATTCTACATTGGTCTATCAACCTTGGAGTATAACTTATTAAATATTTTACAAAGATAAGAAAATATCAGAGTATTCATTTTTAACAAATTTGAAAGACCAAAACTGCTCATAAGTTGCAGAAATTTGGGGCGTTAGTTTCCGGTGTCAAGAGATTAGGGACTGATCGCGCAAACTCAAAAGAAGTCTCGTCTTCTCTTTCTGCGTTTGACACCCAAATTCGTCGAATCCAATTTGTAACAGGTGATTTCTCTCTTAAATTTCTCATTCCAGTTTTTTGTTCTTCTTCATTGTTAAGATTAACTGTTTGCTTGAATTGCTATTCAGTTGCATGTTGATTTTTAGGAAAATCTCTCCAGTTTAGTCTTCAAAATCTCAATCGAAGTGAAAAAAATGACTTGTAATAATACTAATTGCGAAAAGTTAAACCTAGGTACTCCATTGTTATGTAAAGGGAAAAGTGTGCAAAAAGGGACATTCATATCCCTAGTCAATTTCTTATTGTTTAAGTAATCCTGGGCTGTGGCACTCCTGTTTATTGTTTTTGTGCTCTTGCTGATTTGCCATATTGTTGACTTGGTTCGAAGATACTGCAAAAGTTTGGTTTTTGGTAGGTCGGAAACTAGGATTTAAATCAAAAGCAGGTGTTTTATTGATAGAATCATGTTCGTTTCTCTTCCTTGATGATTTGAGTTCTGAGCCATGATGACTGCAGGATGGGGGAGCTGCTGGTGGGAAAGCATGTTAAGTACATTATAAATGTTGAGAAGGTACTCATTTGTTTCATGTCTACCGATTTTCCCTCCGCCTTTCATCTAACTATTTTTTTGGTATTGTTCTTTCCCTAGGAATTTTCTTTTTGCATGCATCTTTGACTTAGCAGTCAGAGTACAATTCAGCAAGCTCTTTGTGTCAACCAAACTACTGACCTTGGAAACTACCTTAGGGTGTCTGTCTTTCGCAGTGGAGTCTCAAAATCTTATTAAGGGGTATATCATTGAGAAAGTGATGAGGAATATACTTTCTGATTAGATATCTAGAAATCTGAGCTTAGGTAGTTGGGTCACCCTGATTCAATCTGTCACTCATAAACCTGTGTAGTCTAAGCAAACAGCTAGGTTCCTTTCAATGTGTTTAACACTATGAACAAGTTAAATAGGATTTTCCTATAGGGAGACACTCTTGAAGCCAGGGAAGTACACCCGGATGGTTGGAAGACTGTTATGAAGGAGACACGGAATGGTTTGTAGGCATTAGCTATTATCGCGATATCAATTCTGCTCTACTTGCCAAAGTATGATGGATCCTTCTAAAGCATCCTAGTAACATTTGGGTCAGAGTACTCCAGACTAGTACTTTAGGAACTTCCGGCGTTCGGATTGTCTCAATTGTCAAGTTCAAAATTATTGTTGTCATATTTTGAAGGATATCATATCCAGCCTTAAATAGGTGGACGGTGAAGTTGTTTGGGAGATAAGAAATGGCTCTAGACCCATTTTGGTCTGGTATAGGTTGGAAAGTATGATATGATTGACTGTGGGATTGATCCTTGAGATTTAATCCTTCAGGGGTCGTTTGGTAGCTGGATAAGTACTACTTATCCATGTATTTAATTTCCGTATAGCTTTATGACATTTGGTAGGTGATAGGAAATAAGTTATTTCATGTATAAAAATAATACAACGTTTGGTTGACAATTTCGAAACCCACATAACTAATGCATGCATAAGTTATGAGGGAATCTTTATGCTATCTTATGCAGGATAAAAGGTGAAATAACTAATCCCTGCATAAACTAATATGGAAATTCACTCATAATTAATCCCTATATTACTTATACCTGCATAACTCTTACGAGCACCAGGACAGTGGCATTTCACTATAATCTTTACTTGTTTGAGTGGGAGTATTAGGACTAGCATTTCTGCTGTGCTGGTTTCATCTTAATACATCAAACAGAAGAATGTGACTTTGTGCAAATACCCCCTATCTCATCCTATTCTCACACTTTTGAGATGATTCCTTCGTACATATCCTTCAGGGAATATAAGTACTTGATGGAGTTCTTTTCTTTTCCACCACACTAAAGCACTTTACTCGTTACTCTGTCATTTGCTTTCTCTAATACCTTCCTGTATACCTTCAGAGGAAAGATGATTTTGAATCTGTGGTGACGGAGCATTTGAGATTAAATGGGGCATACTGGGGATTGACAACTCTGGATATCCTGGGAAAGCTTGCTGCTGTGGAGCAAGATGAAGTTATTTCATGGGTCATGCAGTGCCAACACGAATCTGGTTTGTATCTTGCACTTCTTTCTTGCTTTCTCACAATGATTTTTTTGTCAGTATTTGCAAATGTTGCAGCTATACTATGCCTACTGCTTTTTTATAGATGTTGCTTTTCTCTTTCCTTTTTTCCTTGAGAGGTAGTTACTATCATGCTTTGATCTATATATAGGCTCACTTTGCTTTGTATTATATGCAGGTGGATTTGGTGGTAATATTGGACATGATCCGCATGTGTTGTATACACTTAGTGCTATTCAAGTCTTGGCATTATTTGATAAATTACATGTACTTGACATTGATAAGGTGTCGAATTGTATCCTACTTCATGTCTTCTGATATATACAATTGTTTTGGAGGTTCTGTGTGCATATCTTTTAGATCTATGTATTATCCGTGAACTCTATTGCAATGCTAGCATTTACTGACTGTACAATTCTATCCTCACTAAACCAAAAAATGTGGATAAATTAACATCGAGAGTACTCATCACAATAGTGACATTATCGACATTGACAGTTCAAAGTACTATTAAGAAATTTGGATGTTGCTAAGTGGTGAACTTAACTTGTCAGCTAGATATTGCAGGCCTGCAAAATGAAGATGGATCATTTTCTGGTGATATATGGGGTGAAGTCGATACACGGTAGCAGCTTCTCACTTTATTTGCTATAATAAATTTAGGATCCTTTATTTGGTTTTAGTTTTAAAATTTACTTGTAATTTCAAGGATTAAGCCATACTTTTTTTTTTGGGAAAAGGTTTATATCTTTAGATATGCATGTTTTTTGGAATGTAATATCCTTCTATCAGGAATTGAAAATATAATGACCTGAATATACTTTGTGTAGGTTCTCTTACATTTCAATCCTTTCACTCGCATTGCTTCATCGGTTAGATAAGATTGATGTTGGAAAAGCAGTGAAATATATTTTAAGTTGCAAGAATGTGGATGGTGGATTTGGATGCACACCGGGAGGAGAATCTCATGCGGGGCAAAGTATGTCACATATAGAAATCATGCATCTTATCATACTATCAATGGCTTCTAAACTGAAAGATAAAGAGTGTTGATTTACTGATTCCAAAGGATTCCATTCCCTTAATCGTTCTATTTAATTCCTGTCGCATATAGAAATCATGCATTTTATTATACTATCAATGGCTTCTAAACTGAAAGATAAAGAGTGTTGATTTACTGATTCCAAAGGGTTCCATTCCCCTAATCGTTCTATTTAATTCCTATAATATCGAAGCCAGCCATCCCATTATCCACCGAATTTCAAACCGTGTTCCCTTGTTCCTGGGGATTTTCTTGGTTATCTATACAAAAATATCAAAGCCAGACTATCACCGAAACCGTAGTTCATCACATCATTATCACCAAGCGAAAAGCTCTCATCAGTGACCTCGGATACTTGGCAAAACCAAAAAGATAAATGACAAGTTAAAAGATACTGCCATACTGATGTTGAATATGCGCCAATCTGTCAGCAGCTTTGACATAGTCACGAGGGGATGAAGAATGATTTCTTCCTTCAGTTAACAAGATCTGCATGTCAGACAAACATATCAAGAGAAGTTATCAGTTTGTGGGTCCTAGTTTGATGAAATCTAACGGACTTGATCCTAGAATGCCCTGGCCAAAAATCCTTCCTTCTTTGCTTTTCTTTCTTTCACATGAAAGGAAGTAAGAAACATGTTTGAAGAAGGAATATGTTCCTGTGCTATGAAGACAGTTTTGTGACGGTTAATGTCTTGTTTCGTAGTGAAAAGGAGCAGAGTTTTTAGTCCTTTGCTGGTTTTTAACCTGTGTTCCACTTAGCGTCCCTATTTCCAGCAGCTTGCTAATTATTTGATTTGTATATTGCTGCATTACTGAAAGTAATTTTGACTATGCTACATTGCAGTTTTCTGTTGCGTGGCAGCTCTTGCAATTACAGGGTCTCTACATCATGTTGATAAGGACCTCCTTGGTTGGTGGTTATGTGAAAGACAAGTCAAATCTGGGGGTCTAAATGGGCGCCCAGAGAAGCTTCCTGATGTTTGTTACGCTTGCTAAATTGAGATTTCTATCAACAAGTCAGTCTTGAGTTTTACTGATAGTCATGTTGTTGCTGCTCAGGTTTGCTACTCTTGGTGGGTTCTTTCCAGCTTAATTATGATCGACAGGGTTCATTGGATTGACAAAGAAAAGCTTGTACAATTTATTTTGGACTGTCAGGTTACATCCTAATATAACAACTCCCCTTCACTTGAAGCTTCACCTTGAATACTATATTTTTGTGTAGTTGTCTGACATTTTCGTAAAGTCTGAGTTATATTCCTTTCACGAATGTAGGATAAGGAGAATGGTGGAATTTCAGATAGGCCAGATGATGCAGTTGATGTCTTCCATACTTACTTTGGGGTTGCTGGTAAGGGACATATGACATTTTTGTATTGTGAAACAGCTAATGTGTATTTTTCTTCTGATGATATGATGGTCCATATGACTGTTGAGAAGGATCTTGGTGTAGGCTGCTGTATTCCTAATTGTGTCCTTAACAAGCTTTTTCATATGACAATCCTGCAGAAGCAGGTTTCTATGTTTGTTATTGCCCAAAATCATGGTTTTTGGAAGAATAATCATTCTGGTAGTAGTATCAAACAGTATTATTTGTAGTGATAATGACGAATTATAGGTGGAAAGTTAGTTGGGATTTCACATGTAAT
>JAPFFP010000070.1:25629115-25644524 GCA_026153255.1 Solanum medicagineum
TGCGAGGCAGGGTCGTAGCTGCGTGGGAGCGGTGGGCCGGGGGGCGGGGCGGGGGGGCGGCGGGGAGGGGGGGGGGGGGTAGGCACTATTCAATCATGCCTATTGGTGAGAAAAATGAGTCTCTCAAGTAAAACCAAGATTGGGCTGGAGTATATGAAAACAGCCCAATGCAATATTGAACTGGAATATATTGAAACCAGCCCAACACAATGACCTTAACCCTATCAAATGGGCTTCAAAATACTCCATTAAAAATGGGCTTACTTTGTATTAGCTCCAACACTAATTAGGGATGATTACTTTTTTAAGTTCCCTTTATAAAATATTTAGAAAAAAATATACAAAATAGACCTAATTTAAAATTATTTACCCTTAATAAACTAAACTATTTACTATTAATGGACACATTATCTAAACTATTTACCTTTCTACTCACTTACTCCTTTATATTTAGCGTGCTGGCGTCATGCTGACATCAACATAAATACAATGAAATATAATCTGGTGGTATATATATATATATCATAGCGGTATCATGTAGAATGAGCTCAGTCATTTATAATACTCTGGCGATATATTGATATTCAATAGGTATATAGTTTTTTTTAAGATATAAATAAGAAACAAATAAAAAAATTATTAAACTCTAAAGTAATAGAAAATATATTCGTTATATACGCTGTCGGTATATTTATACCATATCGGTATCATATAGGATCGTGCTTAATCATCTGTGATACCCTATTGGTATATGGATACCGTATTGGTATATCATACAAGCAGGCGCCCGAATTATAATATTAGGGGGACAAAATATTAATAGTATGGGGATACAAAATGTAAAAGGGGTATATGAATGCAAATAATCTGCTTTAAAGGGGTACAAAGTTAGTTTTATTGCTTTTAAATATAATTTTTTATTCATTACCTAGATATGCCATATTTTAAAAATGTTTACCATCTATAGCAATATACTATATTTTAAAAGTAAATTATATATGTAATATATATGTGGAAACTCTTTTAAATTTATATTTATTTTATTAATATCACTTAACAATATCTCTATCATCTCTATAGAGAAATAATTATTATTCTTTTCTTAGCAAATGTATTAGCTGTTTATTATTAATTTCATCATATTTATTCAAAACATATAATTATTAATTTAAATGTTAGTTTCAGTCCACCTAAAAAAACTTTCCAAACACTTCATATTTATCAACTATTTTTAACAAGTTAATTCATTCTTTAGTTTATTTGTCCTTATAAGTGAGAGGGGAAGACATTAGCAAAATATTTGGTTGGTGAAACTTTAATTGGTAGTACCAATTTGGTACTATATTATACATTTTAATCCCAATCATTAACAGAGAGCCTATTAATTAATTGGCTCACATGTCAGCTAATAATATATTAATAATAATAATAATGAGATGAGATCTTAGATCTAAGGCTCAACTTTTTCTTTATATATCCTAATAATAATAATTAAAAAAAACATCATGGGGAATATTTTAAATTTTTAATTATATGCTAGATTGATAAAAATGACATTTACCATAGATGGAAATATGCACATCTTTTTGGTACACCATGTTTGTTTTGTTTTGATTTATATTGAACATCTATTTTCTCCCTTTTAAATTCCTAAAATATGTTTTGTTTTTTTTTAATAAACAAAACAAAATTTATGAATATCTAAGTGTATGGATGTTCGGTAAAGATTAATAAAAATGAGAAAAATGATCATTTTAATAAAAGTAGGATAAATAAATTTTATAAATAATATGTACATCAATCCCTAAATTATGCCCCATCGCTCATGGTATTAACCCTGAATTATGTATAAATATTTTTAACTTACTTATTGAATATATTTTTAAAAATTCACTTGTTTTTTATTTATTTTGAGAATAATGTTGAAACATTGTAAAGTTTATTCATATTTATAAAATTTATATCTAATCAAACTATATTATATAAATTAAAACAAAGAAAATATAGAAATACATTAAGCGATTTTATAAAACAAAAAAAATATCCTTAGATTGAGTTATTCGACATTTGTAAAACCATGAAGTAATGTGCACGAGTATACTAAAAAGCGATTTCATGAATGCAAATGAAATTGGTTTGCTCTGTTAAGAAGAGGATATGGAATTGGTTTGAACAATATTGAAGTTTGTTTGACTTTAAGTTTGGATAATTCCAATTATAAAGGAAAAAAAGTGTAATATGACAATTAAAATTATTTGAATTTGACTTTGTTATTAAAGCTGCTTCGATTCATCTGGCTCTCACGCTCAATTACTTAATTACTTAAGGTAAATTCTCATATCTTTTTTTATGAATGTAATGAGCCTCGTTACTGCTAAAAGGAAACAAGGAGTTGGCAGGAATAGAACTGGCAGCTAACCGATAAGAATAAAGCACTAGAAACTTCCGGACTCTTGGATGAAATTATTTTACTTGTATTTCTTGCCTGTAAACTATTCCCTCAGCTGGCACGACATTGAGAAGAGAATTGCAAATATCTTTACTGATTTTAGAAAATTGAGTTCAGAGAGTTTTTTTTTTCCAGATAAACTTTTGTGGAGATTGTACTTTAATAAGTATTTTTCGTTTTTTGTTTGACCAAAGCATCATTTAAGGAGTGCTTATATATTAACACAAAAATACTTTTTATTTTTGGGAAAAAAAGTAATCTGTTGTCTCTAGAAAAATAATTTTCTCTACTCTCCAAAAATACTTTCTTTCTTCCATAAAGTTGGTCAAACACTCCATTTTTAAAAATAAGCATATTTTATTATTATTATTTTAAAAAAATGTTTTTGACTTCTCAAAAGCATGATCAAATATGTTATATGATGAATTCCTTTTTCTTTATATGAGACTGTATAATATTTCAGGTTATTTTTTAAGACTATAAATTACTTCGTGTATTCTCTTATATTATATAATAGAGCTCAGGAAGCTCATAATTCTTGAATGACGTGTCTATTTGAACGGTGTGTTTTTAAGACAAAGGTGGACTCTACTCCAAGAAATTGAGTATGCGCTCTATTTTAATTTACTTACATATAACACCCCACATCTTACATGTACTAGTTCTAGGCAAATGAAACATGATATGGTTTTGGTCAAATTAGCACCCATTTTTAAAAGTGTTAAGAGGATCGAGTGAGATCATGGCCCTAAACAAAGTGAGAGAATTGAGGTGCTTGCAGGACTTAGGAAGCTAGTAGGTGAGTCACTTACTTGTTTAGCTTAACTTGCTAACTAGACGGAGACGAGGCCCGACACCGAATTTGTCCAAGTCCGATAATGAATAAAGTCCGGGTTAAGGGTGTGGCTTGAGCCCACATTTAGCATCGTAAATGGACAATATTTATAGCCCAAGATGAATAATAAAAAGGGCCTAAGTACATTCACAATTCACTTGTTGATTTGGGCCCAAACTAAGTGAAGAAAATTAGGAAAATGGACAACTAAGGCCCATCGACTTTGAGACCCATTTGGGCCCAAGTGAGAGGGTCAAGCTGCTACATCACTAGCTTGATTATATGTGTTAATATGTGGTCAAAATCTCAAGAGAAAGTCGGCCAAAGAGTCCCTTTAAAAGGGCTTAAAAAATCAACATCTTTAAGTCATTTTTAACTTGGGAAAAAATCAACTTTCATAAGGTTTTCTCTCTACTCTTTCTTAGCCTTGCAAAGCAGCCACATGAAGACTTTTAGGATTCTTGGAGAAGTCCTACACCTTGAGGGCAAATGTAAGTAAGAATACTTATGTGTTTAGCATGGTTTTCTCATGAAAAACAAGAGACTATGTTGGTTAGGTATATGCTGAAACTTTTGGATAGCATGTATTCCAAGGATTGTTGTATACTTTTCTTATTTATTTGGGAGCTTTTTTCTTCTTGATTAGCTTGATTATGAAAGAAGGTTGTTTTTCTTAATTTATTTTAGTTCTGTAATGATGTATAAAGGTCGCTGCACTGTTTGATTATACGTAAACAATCGAGGTTTAACGTGTTATCCTAAGTGTGTTGTTTGTAGAAATTATGGGCTGATTGATTGAGGACTATGGTTCTCACGTCCTCCACCTATTTTGAGGATTGTTTTTGAACTGTCTTAGAACTGTTTTTATGTATAAATATTGTGGAAATAGTTTGGTTGAAGTTGGTAAAGGTTTGGAATTGTTGATGTCGTAATGTAGCAAAGGGACGTAATGTTATGCTGCCTACTTGTATGTTGTGTATAATTCTTACGTGTTGTAAAGTAAAGTATCTCAAAGGTAATTGAAAGGTAAAGTATACTGCTTATTGATGGGTGGTAACCTGAGGGGTGGAAGAATCACCTAGCCAGGGTCGATCCTATCATGGGGATAGCCCAAGGGGTGAAAGAAAAAGCCTAGCCATGGCCGATCCCGATATAGATTTACCACTGATCAACTGGTCATTTGTATTATATGTTGTGCACAAATTATATAGTAAAGGCAAAGTAATAAAAAGAACATAAAGTACACGATCCCACAGTATAACTAAAGGTGGTCTCTTATCCTACACCAGTGCATAATTTCATTTGAGTTGTTACTTCGTATATAGTATTTCCTGTCTTACATATTCAGTACATTATCTCATACTGACGTCCCTTACGGGGGACCTGCATTTCATGCTGCAAGTACAGGTGCTAATAGATCTCCCCAGTAGGAGTACAAGATATCCAGCTGTTGTTACCATGTCCAGGTTGCTTCAGATCTTTGTGTGTCTAAAGCTTATATTTTTGTATTGCATAGTTAGTCGAGGCGGGGCTTGTCCCGACCCTTATCAGATACTTTTCCTTATCTAGAGGCTTTTGTAGACTATGTAAATTAAAGTGTGGTCATGTCTCGTACTTTAGATAACGTGGCCCCAACGGCCTAGTCATATGCATTTCCTTTTGACTTGTTATTACTGTTTACTTTCTTAAAAGCATGTTGAATGTAGAAATTCCTTATAATATATATAGAAAGCGCATAGATACAAGTTGGTTCTCCTAAGCCTTATCGGCAACGGGTGCCAGTTTGCCTTAGCGGGACTTTGGGCGTGACACTTACCTTATTTTTTAAATTTGTTATATATTTAAAAATTACGTTAAATGTGCTATAAATCACAGTAATATTTGGTATTTGAAATTACATAAAAAGAATTATAAATCACGATAATTAACAATTGAAAATGTTAAACATTGTATAAGAAGTCAAAGGAGTTGTATATGTGTTTGACCATAATAATAATGTATACAACAATAAAAATCATCTTTTATTTACTCTATTGCTTCATTCTTACTTATATGCTATTTCAAAAATAAAACTTTTACTTTTACTTGTCATATTTAACAAATCATGAAAAGATAATTATTTTTTGACTCGTGTTTTACCCTTTGCATGAACTACTTATTTTTCAAGATGTAATACTAAACATCAATTAATATGAATATTGTGATAAATATTCATATCAACATTAGTTTTTAAGGAGTGTGCAAAATTCAAATTAGAGTAGACAAGTTAAAGTGAGAAAAAAGAGTATTGTCTCCATTTACAAATTTATTTATTTTGAAGATAGTTTTTAAACATATAAAATTATTTCACATTTTTAAAGTTTCATATTTAGTCAAACAATATCACATAAATAAAGACGAAAAAGATACAACATATGAGCGATTTCATAAAGAAAAGTATCCTTATCCACGTGAAGTAAACTTCGTAAATTATAAATTACTTGTCCATACGCACAAGTATAAATCTAGAAATTACTTCTTACATATAAAGATAAAGATATCTCTATGTAATAATAATTTAGAAATGTAATACAACCCTTTCTTTTTTTTATATTCCAGGATAGATTAATTTGAAGTCATCGGGTGAAAATTGGAAACAAGAGCTACGTAAATATCAGAATCTTTCATCAAAAATGTGCAATAGCCTTTTTGAAATTTCTTAAGAGCTCCACAATAGCTATGTGTTGGTTTAACAACATCAAAATTATTATGTTTTGAACCCCATAAAAAATTACAATGAAAAATAGTAGTTCAAAAGAAATTCATACGGAATGAGAATTCAAAATGATCGTCAGATTTTAGTATATGAATTCCAATATCATCATCTTTAGATTGATAATGAACTTGGGCTAAAGGTGTATTTTGAGGGAGGTCACTCTCGATACGAATGGTATATTTTGAATGGAAAGTGAAAGCATTCGTTATTTTCATAATATTGACGAGTGCTAAAATAAGCAATGTTTTATATCTAGCATCATTATAAAAAATGAACAAGAATGATGAAGATAACACTTACCAAAAATACTATCAATTTTTGAATTAAATATTTTAAATTTGAATTCGAAATAAAAAACACTTCTCTACTAATAAAGCCCTATACTTAAAGTGAATTTGATTTAATTTTTACTGAATATCTAGCTTCTCCCTTTTAAATTCCTATCGAAATGATGTTTCAACAACCAAAGCTATTCATTGAATACATAAGCACATTGACTGTCCCATAAAGATTAATCATTAACCATACCCGACCCTCTATCAATCTTAACCCAAACAAATTAAATTATATTAATTTAAACGAATTTTATAATACACATCACATTGAAACATGATATAGCTTCATCCGAGAAGTTAATAGAAAGAATTGTAATTTGCTCACAGTTGACGGATTAACTTTATTTTGTCATTAGATATATAGTATCCGCACAATGTATGTGTTTGGTCATAATAATAATATTTACAAAGTAAAAATCATATTTTAATTTCTCTCTCTATGAATTCTTACTTGTCATCTACTATTTTAAAAATAAATTTTTACTTTTTACTTATCATTATTAATAAATAAAAAAAGATAATTTCTTCCTAATGTGTTTATCCTTTGTATTAATCACTTTTTTTAAAAATTATTTTTCAAGACGTATCAATTAATATGGGCGTTGTGTTAAATACTCATATCAATCACTATTTTTAAGGATTTTTTTATAGGACAGGCAAAGTTCAAATTAAAACAGACAAGTAAAAGTAAATAGAGGAAGTACTCCCCATATTTAAAAATTCATTTATTTTAAAGATAATTTTAAAATATTATAAACGTTTTTTGTATTTTTATAATTATATCAGTCAAATTATATCATATAAATTAGGACATGGAAAATATAAAAACATATGAGCAATTTCATGAAGAAAAAGACTCCTTAAAATATAGTTTTTTATGTGCAATAGACATTGTAAAATTATAAATTTACTTGTCCATATACACAAGTATACTAGAAATTACTTCTTATACATAAAGAGATAATTCCATGTAATAATTTCACTCAATACCAAGGATAGTAATATTTGTAGTACCCAAGTGAAGGATTAGGACCAACAGCCATGAAAATACCATTATCCTTCATTAACCATGTGCAATAGCCATTCTGAAAATATTTAAGACAACCGCAATGGCCATGTCATTTAAAGACATCAAACTCATTATGCTTTGAACCCCATAAAAAATTACAATAGAAAAGAGTAGTTCCAATCATATTTATACGAAATGAGAAATTGAATTGTTCACCTGGTTTTAGTGTACGAACACCAAGATCATCATCTTTAGATTTACAATGAACTTGACCTAAAATGTATTTTCGGGAAGCTCACTTATGAAACGAAGGGTATATTTTGGAAATATAGAAGCATTTGTTATATGCACAATATTGATGAGTGATAAAATAAATAACGAAAGTAAAATTTTTGAGCCAGGGTAATAAGTCATTTTAAGAGGCATGATATTTTATGAATGCAAATGAAATTGGTTTGCTCTATTTAGAGAAGAGGATATGACATTGGTTTGAATAATATTGAAGTTTGTTTGACTTTGACCTTGGGTTTTTCTGGAAATTGAGTTAATTTAGATTCTTAATCATAAAGAAAAAATGCGTAATCTGATGCTAAAATTACTTGAATTTGACTGTCATTAGGATTTATTTTTTCTTGACATATTTTTGTGGGGATTCTATTATAATACGCGTTGTTTCCGTTTTTTTTAATTTATGAACAATAATTTCTAGTATTTGACCAGTTAATTTGAAAAGTATTTTTGAGATGATTTATATTTGACGAAAGCTTTTAATGAGCGCTAATGTATTTACTCAAAAATACAGTTCATTTTTTGCTAAAAGAAAAAAGTTTTAGAAAAACAACTTTCATTATTCTTCAGAAACAATAATTATTTTTTTAAAAAAAAACTGGTCAACACCCCATTTAACAAAAATAAGTGAATTTTAATTTTAATTTTTTTTTGACGTTTTATTTTATACTATTATAGAAGATTGAGTTACTCTTTGGATCAACATGTTAATTTTTGGTCAAATTTCAATTTGTGGATGTTTGATCTCTTTATTAATTCCCTCTCCTCATTATTACTCCACACGTGGTAATTAATAAAAAGACCAAATTGTCATCCACAAATTGAAATTTGACAAAAAATTAACATGTTGATCTCAAAGAGTAATTCATTCTTCTATAATAACTAGAAATTCGCGTCCGCGTTAGAGCGGGCCAAATATTTATTATTTTTTTTAATTTAAGTAATATAGATATAATTTAGAAAGTTAATTAAAATTATTTAAATTATTAATATTGTGACGTAATAATTTTTTTAGAAATATTTAATTAATTAATTATCATGATTAGTAACATCTTTTAACAATAAAAATAAAACGAACAAATTACAGCGGAAGAATCATAAAAAATCACCAATATATCCTCTAGTCGCTTAAGTAGGCATGTTCACCTGTTGTCTGCTTGAGCAGCTTTAATTATCGCGATTAATAGTATTTTTAAACACTAAAATAAAACTAACAAATTACAATGGAAGAACCATAAATAATTACGGATATACCCTCAAGCTGGTCAAACAGCTATGCTGACCTGCTGCCTACTTGAACTACTTTAATTATCACGATTAATAGTATTTTTTAACACAAAAAATAAGACAAACATATTATAACGGAAGAATCATAAAAAATTACGGAGATACCCTCAATTGCTCAAGCAGTAATGCCGACCTGCTGCCTGTTTGAGCAGCTTTAATTATCACGATTAGTACCATTTTTTAACACTAAAAATAAGACAAACAAATTTAAACGGAAGAACCATACAACAATTACGGATGTGCCTTCAAGCTGCTCAAGCAGGCATGTCAATCTACCGTCTGCTTGAGCAGCTTCAACTCCCCTTTATAATATAGCAAAAATAGACATAAAAGTATTTTAAAAATATATAAAAAATTTAATCCACTTTTTAAATTTTATTTATATCACATCAAGAAGAAGTACCATGTATATGGGGAGTGATTTTATATGAGACTTCAAAACTATCCTCGAATAAATGAATTTTGACTTCAATGTGTTTCCAAATCATCCTTATATAAATGAGCTTTGAAATAAGATACTATATCCCTTAGGTTTAATTTTATTTGCCCATTCTGAATTTTGAACACTCTTTGATAAATGATGATTAATGTAAATAGCTTATGATAATGCTTACATTAATTGATGTTTGATATTATATCTGTAAAAAAAAAAATATGACAAGAAATATTTATTGATATATTAAAAATAATAAATAATAAATAAAAATATTTAAAAATAATAGATAAATAAAAATGAATTATGACTATTTCACATGCAAATAGTACTCATATTTAACAATTAATTAATGGAGTTGATTTTTATGTTTATCTCAATTCTTTTGTTCAAAAAAGGTTGCATCTAAGAAATCAAAACAAAAAGAACTCGAGATAGTGTCAATGATGTTGCATTCAAATCAATGATTATTTTCTCACAAAGTCATTCAGCTTTATTTTATTAACATATCATTCAAGTAAGAGTTCTTCTCATAGAAAGTCACATAACTTTATGTTATAAACTCAAAGTCATTCAACTATCAATATTTTAATTAAAAATTATTAGCATGAATTTCCTATTAAACATTAAAATTATAAAAATAAAAAAAATAAAAAAACTCATTTCCCATCTAAATTATTCTATCTTATTCAAAACTCTGTATAGCACTAGTAACAAAATAAATAGTAGCACTGAAGCTATCTTGTCTAATTTCTAGTATTGAATATAGCTGATATATATATATATATATATATATATATATATATGTTTGTGTGTATATATAATAGACATTATAATACCGCACCACTTGAAGAAAACATTGGATTGGAGAAAAATGGATCTAAAAGATATTGCGTAAAACTTATAAATTATATGAGTAATGTAAACATCAAGTAAACCCGATCACTTGGAGAAAACAAAACATGTGGCGCTATTTAATTAAATATTATTTTTATATTTTTAATATTTATCTAATATGCATTGAATATTTATGCTGAGTAAAGTTATTTGTATTTAAATGATATATGAAAAAATGGAGTTTAAAAGTTAAAATAAAATAAGATTGACTTGACGTGTCAAAATAAAATCCAGTAACAATTTAAAGAGGTTGTATAAATATTATAAATACAATAGAGTCATGTTTTAATTACTCTATTCATTCACGTTTTCTCGTCAACAATTTCAAAAATAATTTCCTTACTTTTACTGGTTATTTTTAATAATAATAAAAAAAAGATGATTGTTTTCTCACATTTTATCCTTTGTATTAATCATTATTTTTCAAACTATTTTTCAAAACGTAATACTAAATGTAAATTAATATGGGCATTGTGTTACACATTCATATCAATCCCTGTCTTTTAATGATATTTTTTATAGGTTGTGCAAAATTTAAATTAAAGTGGACAAGTAAAACTATATCTAAGATGTACTCTCCATATTTAAAAATTTATTTATTTTAAGGATAATTTGAAATATTATAAAAGTTTTTTATAATTTAAAAATTATAACAGATAAATTATATCATATAAATTAAAATAAGAAAATTTAAAATATATGAGCGATTTCATAAAGAAAAGGACTCCTTAAAATATAATTGTTTATGTGCAATTGACATTGTAAAATTATAAATTTACTTGTCCATATGCACAAGTATACTAGAAATTACTTCTTGCACATAAAAGAGATAATTTCATGTAATTAATTAGATAGAAATGTAATACATCCCTCCTCCTCCCCTCCCCCTTCAATACCAAGGATAGTAATATTTGTAGTCCCTAAGTGAAGGATTAGGACCAAGAGCCATGTATAAATATTTTTAACTTACTTATTGAATATATTTTTAAAAAGTTCACTTGTTTTTTATTTTATTTTAGGAATAGTTTTGAAATATTGTAAAATTTATTTTTATTTATAAATTTTATATCTAATCAAACTATATCACATAAATTAAAACGAAATAAATATAAAAATATATAAGCGATTTCATGAAAAAGATATCCTTAAAATGTAGTTATCCGACATTTGTAAAACTGTGAAGTAATGTGCACAAGTATACATAAAATTAAGTCTTATATATAAAGAGATTTCCATGTAATACGTCCCTTCATTTTTTATAACCAGGGATAAATAAATCTAAAGTCATCAGGTGAAGGATGACGACCAAGAGCTAAGTAAATACCATCATCCTTCATTAACCATGTGCAATAGCTATCCTCAAAATATTCAAGAATTCCGGCCGTTTATAGACATCGAACTTATTATGCTTTGGATCCCATAAAAAATTATAATAAAAAAGAGTAGTTACAATCAAATTTATACTAAATGAGAAATTAACCGATTTTAGTGTACGAAGACCAAGATCATCATCTTTAGATTAACAGTAAACTTGAACTAGAGGTGTATTTTCAGGAAGGCCGCTTATGAAACGTTCGGTAAATTTTGGAAAAAAAGTGAAAGCATTTGTTATATGCATGATATTGATGAGTGATAAAATAAGTAACGGAAGTAAAATTTTTAAGGGTAATAAGCCGTTTTAAGAGACATGGCGTTTTATGAATGCAAATGAAATTGGTTTGCTCTATTTAGAGAAGAGGATATGACATTGTTTGACCAATATTGAAGTTTGTTTGACTTTGAGCTTGGATTTTTCTGGAAAATTAGAGTTAATTTGAATTCTCTCAATCAAAAAATAAAAAATTGTGTAATCTGATATTATGACAAGTAAAATTATTTGAATTTGACTTTATCATTATATATGAGATTTATTTTTTCTTGACACATTTTTATGGGAATTCTATTTTAATAAGTATTTTTTTTTCAATTTATGAATAATAAATTATGTTTAATTGATCAATTTGAAAAGTACTTTTCAGATGATTTATATTTGACGAAAGCTTTTATGAGTGCTTGTATATTTACTCAAAAATACTTTTTATTTCGAAAGAAAAAAAGTTTTAGAAGAATAGTTTCCACTATTCTTCAAAAATATTTATTTAAACAAAAAATTGGTCAAACATTTTATTTTTTTAAAAAAATAAGTGTATTTTAATTTTAAGAAAAAACAACTTTGACTTTTTATACTATTATAAAAGAGTGAGTTACTCTTTAGAATCATGTTAGTTTTTGATCAAATTTTAATTTGTGAATGGCAGTTTGATCTCTCTACTAATTACCCTCTCCTTATTATTACTCCATGTGGCAATTAATAAAGCGATCAAACAGTCATCCACAAATTAAAATTTGATCAAAAACTAATATTTTGATCCCAAAAATAACTCACTCTTTTATAATAATAATATAAATAAAACTATCCCCTTCACAATGTTTCCAAATTATCCTTAAATAAATGAGCTTTGAAATAACATACAGTATCCCTTTGGTTCTCTTGTATTTGCCCATTCTGAATTTTGAACACTCTATAATAAATGATAATTAATATGAATATTTTATCATAATGATTATATTTTTTATTGATATTTAATATTATGTTTGCAAAGGATAAAATTTTTAAAAAATAATTTTTAATATATTAAAATAATAAATATTTTAAAAAATAATGGACAAATAAAGATAAACTAGGACTATTTCACATGTAATAGTAATCATAGCCAACAATAAATTAACGGAGTTGATTTTTATGTTTATCTCAATTATTTTGTTTAAAGCACGATTGCATCTAAGAAATCAGAACAAAAAGAAATCAAGCGGTGATGTCAATGATGTGGCATTCAAATTAATGATTATTTTCTTACAAAATCATTCAATTTATTTTATAACCTCAAATGACTTTACTATGGATCTCTTTTTACAAAAAGTATTCAAATAATAGCACTGAAGCTGTATTTTCCAATTTCTAATATTGAATATAGCTAATTAATATATATTCTTATATTGTGTAAAAATTATAGATTATATCATTAATGTAAACTTCAAGTAAACCCGATCACTTGGAGAAAACAAAACACATGAAGCTATTTTTTTTTTTTTTTACACTTTTAATGTTTGTCTAATATGTGTCAAACATTTATGCTGAGTAAAGTGTTCTATTAAATGATATATAAAAAAAAATGAAGTTTAAAGATTAAAATGAGATAAGATTGACTTGAAGTGTTGAGATAAAAGCTAGTAGCAAGTTAAAAATGTTGCGTATGTGTTTGGTCATAATAATAAGTAATATATATATTAACTCTATCCATCCACTCTTTTTTGTCAATTATTTTCTCCGTCACATTTTAATTGAATCTATAAAGTAATACTGTAACACCCCAAATTTTTTTAAGCTAAGACTGAGTCATTCTTCGTAGAATATAGCATTTTAGTTAATGATTCTTAATTGAGTGTAAGTGTTAAAGGTAAATTCTTAATGTGGGAATAGAATTGGAAAAGATCTAAGGTCACTCGAACCCTCTAGTACGAACCTAAGCTAAAAACTTTCTTAGCGTTTGAGTTCTCATGTAAGATTTTATAAAAGGTAGATGGACCAGTGACTTTTAGGTTGTATATATATGCTAGGATCAATTCCTAAGTATTTAAAGTCATAAGGGATGTGATTTAGAGTCATAAGGGATCTTTTACATCAAGTCAAGTTCAAAGAATTTCTAGTAACTAAGTTTTCGTATGACCCGATAGAAGGGTCAACTTCAAATAATCATATCTCCTAAAGTATAATTAGTTAGATGACCCGTAATATATCAAATCGAATATATTCGAATTAGCTTTCCAATGCATCTAATTTTGCATTAATCGGAGTTCGGAGTAGAAAGTTATGGCCATTTTAGTGAAGAGGTGTAGAGCTGTCCGAAAGTCTGCGCCCGAGCGCGTCGCGGACCCTCACTGGATGAGTTAATGACGTTTTTTCTTTATAATTTGAGGGTATTTTTATCCTAAAATATTTGGAGGTCTATTTATGGTCCCAAAAAGCATATAAAACATCAGTTTTCATGATCAAAATCCTCTCCCTTCTCTGCTAAACATAAACACTCAAGAATCATCAAGTTAGGATTAGCTTCCAAGAGTCCTCCTCAAGGTAAGTTATTATTCATGAATTTCAATTCACCCAACCTAATTTCTTCATCTATTCATGAAGCTCTAATAGGATTTTAAATCATAACCTAGGTTTCAAGAAAATAAATTTAAGAATACCGAGAAAGGATTTTTTCACTCTTCTTCTTCAAGAATTATGGTTCTTCAAGAATTATGGTTCTTCATCAAGAAGTTTAAAGATTCTAAATCAAGAATTCAAGAATCAAAGATAATTCTTTCAATCAATGTCCTTCCAAGTTCTTTCACTTTAAAAGAACTGCGAAGATTGAGGATTTTCTCCAAAAAAGAGAAGAGAAGATCACAAACATTTCCCAAATCTCAACCAACGATTTCTCTCTCAATTTTGATCAAATTTGAGCGATTCAAAAGGCTAAATTGTATATTTTTTCGAGGAGAACACCGTGGGAGTTTTAGAAATTGATTTTGGTGCATTTTTTAGGTAAAATTCGTGATCGTGCTGCTGCGTTTTAATATATTTCGAAAACTTTAACATGCGATTTCTTCCTCATATTAGCTCCGCTTTTGAAATGGTTTTCGCCGTTGAATTACTTATCACTTGGGGAACATTCTCATGTAAAAATTTTCAGATTTCAATGGTATTTTTCTAGCGATAAAATTTTTGGACCGTTTTACCTTTTCACCCAAATTAATTGATTTTAGTGTCGTTAGATTCATTATATAATTATGATACTATGTTTTGAATAGATCTTGGTGAATTAGAGTGTCATAGAAAGGAAAAAGCTTCGAAATTGACGTGATTCGAGATTTTATATAAGGCAAGTGAATTTCTTAACCTTTGTCAAGTATATAGAATCTTAAGCTTCTTGTGTGAGGTGTTAAGAAATGATTTATGTACGCTTTGATTGAAATATTTTGAATTGGGTAATTATCCTATATTGATATTTGACTTGTGAATTAATGATGGAGGTTTAT
>JAPFFP010000070.1:25666347-25699725 GCA_026153255.1 Solanum medicagineum
TAAGGGCTCCAAGTTTACGTATTGTTCAATTTGGTCCCAAACTTTCTATTTTAAAACCGATTAAGGACTTCCGAACCTCAACTTAAATGTACACTCCGACTACAATTAAGCACCGTGAACTTACTTCGACTTAATTAATTTACGGGGTCTAACAATTACGATATTAATGTCTTCCGCTGAGTAAGTTAACCAGGCCAAATGGTTCGCTTGGAACCATAAATGGTTTTCGAGTGCCGGCCACGTCCAGGGTGTAGGCTCGGGGCATGACAACTTAATTTGTTCATGCATCATGTTTCTTTGATGAGATTTGTTTTTGATACCAATTAATCATCTTGTGAAAAATTTTGAGCTATTAAGATCACTGAAATTTACAAGTTGATGGTGCAGCCATGGTATTTCATGTTTGATGTATGTATGCCATCGACTAATCGTTTTTGGAGTTTTCTGCTGTTTTATCCTTTTTGATGTTATGAATGTTCATCGACTGATTGAAAGATTGAGCAAAGACTCTTCTTGACTTGGTTGAGCACACTAAAGATGCAAGGTGCAGGTAAGATTGTTACTTGGATATTCTCCTTGCTTTGTTGTAATCAACTATAAGTATCTACAAATACTACTATTGATATTTGTTTCCTTAATTTTGGTGTTTGATACGTTGTTTTACTTTTTATTTGAATTGAGGAATAGCAAGACTGCAAGAACCGCTCAATATAGGCTAATTTTTGATGTTCCTAAAAAAACCTAAATTGCTGACTCACTCTTGACTGGTGATTATATACATTCTTTTCTATAGTATATGATTAAAATCCAAATAAAGAGATAAAAATACTGCTTCTTGTGACTTTGATAATTTGTGCATATATTTTCCTTTTGAGTTAAATTATTTTCCAATGAAAAAATTTGGACTCTGAAGGAAAAATCATACACTCGCAGGCGTTTTATGTTGAGCCTGATGTAATATTTAATGTACTCGTGGAGGTTGCCTAAGTAATTGGGCGTTACCATGTAAATTATTTCTCTCTGCTTCTTCTTCTTCATCTTATTTTCTGATAGACGTGGTCTAGATCCTAACATTTTATCCTGGAGGAATAGAGAAATGTATGAGAAAAGAAGTATGGTCTTTTATCATCCGAATATTTTATCGTGGAGGAAAAGAGAAATCTTAATCTCCCGTGGAAGTATGTACAACCATACCCCCTGTGATATATTTGTGGCAAGTAGTCATATATTTGAAGAAATTGATGATCTGAGATAAATGACTAGAGGTGCAACACAGTGATGCCCCATACTCTCGTTAGATAGGATTACACTAGAAAACGACTTACGTGGTACTTATTCATTAGCAAGTTTATAACTCACTCAATAAAGATTAATGTCAAATTGTGGCTAGAATAAACTTTAATCTTTCAAATTATTTTTATAAGCAAGCAAAATTAAAATATTTATTCATTAATAAAATAAAGTAACGATAGTAGCATAAACTTTACTAACCAAATTTGTTTCTACTGTCAAGTGAAAGCAAAATATTCTATTCATCTAAATTTAAAGTGAATTTCAATTGGAGTTATACAGCGCGATACTGATTGTGCATATCATATTTTCTGTATTAAATAGGAGTAATATTTTATGTTTATTTTGATGATAACTGCCTTTTCTTTCTCATTTATTGGTATGTATTTTTTTCTACATAATTTTCTAATAAATTAATACTTCTTTAGATACCACAAAAGGATTTGGTGCAGTGAATTGGGATATAGTTGGACTCCAATGAGGACATCGGACAACAACAAAAACAAAAAAACTTCTTCAGGTTAAATTCTACGGGATGAAATTAAATTCATTTTACATTATTGCGTCAACTACTCCTGCTTTTTAGAATAGTGCACCTTTTTTTTTGATATTGTTTCCATTGATTCACATACTTGTTTACCTACTCTTTCTACTATTCACGTACTTTTTTATATACTTGTTTTTTCTCCATAACTTTTTATTGACATGGAACGACATTATAAGAAGCACAAGTCATTATTCCATCTCCCACTTATATGATAACCCTAATTCTTATCATTATTTGTTATTTCTAAATACTTGATCATCATTTAAACAATAAAAATATCTAGAGAATTTTTATTAAAGTCATACAAGAGTATACTTTATGCATGGAAAAATCCTTACTAATAAACTTGTTAACTCTAGAGCAGTCAAGGTTGCAAGCTTTGTGGACATTTAGAAGAAGATATAAACCATGCATGTCCTATTCGAATGCTACATAGCCAAAAATTTATGGGAAGAAGTTAACCTCAGAAGTGCTTTATTCAATGATCAAAAATGGCTGTAGGTCTGGTCAACACCACCATACACCTAGGATCAAATGGGCATTTTTTTGCCTTTCTGCATATGGAACCTATGGTTGTATAGAAACAGCAATGTATTCAATGATATGGCTGCCAACCTTAACTACCGTCAAGCCATAGAATATGATCAGGTCATTGCTCAAAACGATGGAGCGAAAACCTCACATCAAATGGCACCCACCAGCTAGAGGACACTTCAAATTGAATGTTGATGGAGCAGTCGAAGGGAGCCTAGGAAAGGGTGGTATAGGAGGTGTGATCAGCGATCACGATGGGAAATGGATCTTGGGTTTCTCTCAGGCCATACCTCTAGCAACCCCACTTGAAGCTAAAGCTAGATGTCACGGACTTGGTCGTAATTCCGACGAACCGTGCAGCCTAGCAAACTTTCAACACTCAAGTCGCTAGTCAGCCTGACTCTAATGCTTAGCAGAACTTTGAAAGACTAAGAAAAAGACTATGAAGGAACTTGAATATCTGGAGGAACAAAGAAAGAACTCTTTATTAGAGAATTTGAAAGCTATACAATGCTTTGCTTGATGATCTCTATGTTTTTGTGTGCTTTCCTTGATGTTTTCTGGATGCTTAACAAATGAAAATGGCCCTCCTATATATACAACTCCCTAAGGGCCAATGTGTAATTAATATTTACACCCTAAGTCCCTCCCAACAGCCAAAACACTGTAGCAACGGCCAGATCACTGTTCCAACGGCTCTGGAAGCTTCTGGGGCGCGTCGGTCACGTTTCTGCACTGTTTTGGGGGCAGAAATTGGGCGGGACGTGTCATAGTGGACGTGACATTCATCGTGTTCATTACTTTCTTATAGTTCTTAGTTCTTTCTTTCCTCCCGTAGCTTTCTGTTGAGAAGTGTCAAATTAAGGAGATAGAGTTCAAAGGATTTGTTAGTCTAATGATTTGATTGACTAAAGTCAAAAACCCGGTCTAGATTGCTATTGTAAATTAATATTATATTTTTCTCAGAACATATGTACACTTGTGTAATCCAAAATCGGGGGCGGGGATTATTCGTGCTCATCTATTTATTTGGATGGAAGAAAATGCAGGATGAATATGATGAATCACTGTGAATCGAGACAAACAGATATAGAACTTGCAATTTACTCCAGTATGTAACTCTTTTGAAGAGTTGAGAACTAAGGAAACCTTTGGGGAGAATATCTGAGGACACTGCCTCTTTTTAACATATGAAAACTACGGACGCTGTTTTGGGCCTGGCTTTACTGAACCTGGTTTTTGTTCTCCCTCTTGCCCTTGGTTGCACTTGTTAAAGGGGAACCTAAACTTCTTTTATAAACTCTTTTCCCTGACAGCATGTGCCTTTAATCTTTTAGGTTTCACAACAGCTCTATGTTGCTTCATTATCTGGACATATTCTCTTAATATGTCCGGAGAATTTAATAAACAGAAATTGCTATAGTGTTTGACCGATTTCTTGAGTTCTTCTTTCACAGGGAGGAATTACCTCATCAGATCTTGCCACAAAAGCTTTAGAAGCAAAACGTGCTAAAGTAGTGGGACAAGCTCTTTCGGGTATTCCATTGTGGCAGCTGGGTCCTGAAAGCAGACATCCAGAGGTTCCATATATTGTCTTTCCAGGTAATTTATGGCCGTTCCATATTGCCAGTGAATACCTATACCTTGGTCCCTAATATTTAGCCATCAATGTGAATATCAGGTAATGTTGGCGACAGTAAAGCTCTGGCAGAGGTGGTGAAACGCTGGGCTCAACCTTGCAGATTATCAACTAAGGAGCTCCTACTGGTAGAATGGCTTTGCTTTAATGATTTTTTCCTTTCTTTTTACATCTGGATTTGTACTCAGAGTTCTGTCCATAGGAAGCTGAGAGGGGAAGCTATGCTGTTGGTGCTTTTAACGTCTACAACTTGGAAGGAGTTGAGGCAGTTGTTGCTGCTGCAGAGGAGGAAAATAGTCCTGCTATCTTACAGGTTTAAGCAGAGTCATTGGTAGCCCTACTAGCCCTGATAAGTTTACTTTGGAAAAGTATACTTATTTAGAACTTCTGAATCCACTTTTGCATGCACTGTTGAAAGATAACATTTTTTTTTCTTAAGTTTGTGGAAGTGCTTAAAAATCATGAAAGAATCATTTTTTGGTCATTTTCATATTACTAATCTGTTTTAATTTTCACTTTTAATATTTTACTTCAGCAAAACCTATATTTTTACTTGAGAAGAACTGATGCCCTAAATAGTATTTAAGGGGTTGTTTGGTATGGGGCTTGGGAAACAAAGTTATCATGTGGATTGGGTGGGATATCCCATGAGATAGTTATCCCACTATATATATATGAGATAACATATCCAATCGTTACAGTACAAATGGTGGGATAAATAATCTTGGGACTAGCTGAATACTCCTCCAACCAAATATAGGATAAAATAATCCTGCATTTTATCTGGAGATTATTATCCCCTGTCCCTTGTACCAAAAGAGAATATAAGTTAGTTTACAGGACATACTAAGGCATTTTTTGTGGTCCTTTCATTGAGGGCTCTATCTTAATTTATTAATTTATCTATGTTACTACCTTTTGATTTGAAGTTCTTGAATTTCTCATTTTATTTTCCATCTTCATATATGTTCTTCTGAATGCTTAACCTGTTGATTGGGGGAAAGAAGCGGAGACATTCCTAGTCTAACATAATGTCAGGTTCATGTGCTAAAGTAAGAATCTTTGCCTGTTTCTATTCTCCAGATCCATCCTAGTGCATTAAAGGAAGGAGGAGTTCCACTCATTGCATGTTGCATATCAGCTGCAGAACAAGCATCTGTAAGTGATATTCTGGATAATGAGCCAACTTGTAGCAATCCTGGAATAATGAATAACTAAATGGATAAAACATCTAGTGTCTGATATATTACGGATTGGGTCGGAATCAAATCTGTGATCCAGAAAAGGTTTTCCTCTCTTAATACCTATGCTCTTTGATTAAAAATTTAGTGTTGGAAATTATAAGCTGATGTATGTTAGGAGTAATTAGTTTCTGTTATGTCATATATCTGAAGTTCTATTTTAAGTATGTATAATGTATAAACAGCTTCTTTTTGATGAATGAGAACTGAACTTGGAAAATCTTACTGGTGATCATGTTGCCTCTGCACATTATTTATCTTGCTTGGTCTCCGAGAAAGCATTAACCATATTCATAATGACAGGTTCCTATAACAGTTCACTTTGACCATGGAAATTCCAAGCAAGAGTTGTTGGAAGTTCTTGAGATGGTTAGTTTCATTTTCTAGTAGTGAGCATATTTATTATGCTCTCCATGTTAATTAAACTTTTTTCCCAACCAAATAGAGCTCAAATTTTCTTATGTCAGTGTGCTAACTCTTAACTTCAACCATACTACAGGGATTTGACTCACTCATGGTAGATGGCTCAGACCTTCCTTTCAAGGACAATGTTTCCTATACAAAGTACATTTCTTCATTAGCGCACTCGAAAAAGATGTTGGTAGAAGCTGAATTGGGAAGATTGTCAGGTACTGAAGATGATTTAACAGTAGAAGACTATGAAGCAAAGCTGACTGATATTAATCAGGTCCCTTTCCCTCTAGCCCTCCACCCCCAGGTTAAAATCAACTCTTTTCAAATTTTGAGCTTTCTTTCATATGACTTTTCAGGCGCATGAATTCATTGATGCGACGGCCATAGATGCTTTGGCAGTGTGCATTGGAAATGTTCATGGAAAATATCCTCCAAGTGGTCCAAATCTTAGGCTTGATTTGCTGAAGGTCTAACGCATATTTTCTCACCCTCTTTCTGTTTCCTTTCCATCTTTTTAATTTAGGATCATAGTTAGCTGATGTGGGAATTTTTAATATGGCAATCAGTACAGACCATTAGGGAGGTCAATATTTGGTCAATTACACGTCATATATCAGACTCCTGCTTTTTCTATGTGAAAATGACCAATTGTGAAGATGCATGATGCTGAACATTTTGTGACCTTTTCATGTCACATTTTGTGCATGAAACAAGAGTAGCGTAGAAATTCTCAAACTTTTGGTACATTGATATTGAGTTATAGAATTTTTTGGTCGGCTATATTGATACATGCTCTGAAGAAATTAGCCTTTTTTCCCTTTATTGTAGATATCTGTTGTGTTGTTTTGAATTGGTAATGTATTTGCAAGTATAGCTGCATCTGCTCCTAAATTCTTAGCTTACTCATTTCTCCCGCTTTTATGAGTACAGGACCTCTATGGCTTGTGTTCAAAGAAAGGAGTTCATGTTGTTCTTCATGGAGCCTCTGGACTGTCAAAGGAAATAATCGAGGTATACTTAATTCTAACATCTTTGTATTGATTTATTTTAGTGAAAAAGATAAAGGGCAATAGGGAAGTTGAACATGCTAGTACAAATAAAAGGATGGAGTTGGAATTTCCTTAGATTGTAAGGCCTTAAGTTTTAAAAGGGATAATCGTGGAAAATCTCTCGGTGTTGAAGGTCTTATCTCTATCATTGGAGTCTTGATAAAAGTATAGTCTTAAGTGGTAATTGTGGGTCGATGATCGCCCTTTGATGATTTGAGATTCCTTGAAGCAGCGCAAAAGAAAAACTACTATGCATCAATCACAAAGTAGTTTAGGTCGGGATTTAAATCCTAGAACATCCATCATCCGTCTATGCCCTTTCATTTCAAGATTTAATTCAGTTATCAATTCTTTTGAAGATTTTGTTTTTGTGGACAACTTGTTAAAATGTTTTCCTTTTCACTGCTAGAATTATATGATAGACGATCCGAGATGATGTTCAGTTTACTTTCACTATAATGAACAGGAATGTATAAAGCTAGGTGTCAGAAAGTTCAATGTTAATACTGAAGTGCGCAAGGCTTATATGGACACATTGAGCAGCCCAAACAAGAAGGATCTCATCCATGTCATGGCTTCTGCAAAAGAAGCCATGAAAGCAGTGATTGCTGAAAAGATGCGTCTGTTTGGCTCAGCAGGAAAAGCTTGCTAACATTCTTGCCCTTCCAAAGCAGAAAAAGTGATTAATTGATGCATAATTTTCTACTTTAAATTGCTTGATTATAAGAAATTGAGGCATAATTTTACTACTGTAAATTGCTTAATTATGAACCATGATATGATGCACAAGTTTACTGCAGAAAATCACAAATTGTCATTTGTTTTGCTCTAATGTAAACACTAGATGCGAATAAGTTTTATAACTTATTTTAAATTGAGTTGATTTGATGTAAAATATCCTAATAATAACCGTATTATTCGAATCCCTATGAAATCTTTTTTAAATAAAAGATATGATGAATCCACTTGAAATTGTGGTCTCAAATATTATTTCTTTTCAAAAGCTTAACGTACTTCACTCTGCAAAAGTAACAAAATTGGAAAATTGTGCATGTCGAATATATCTTATTGAAAAAGGTGATATAATTGTATATTTATTTTGAAGAAATATAAGAGCCCCACTATCACAATTTTCATTAGAGAAGAAAGATTCACAAAATTAAAGTATCTCAAGATTTTGAAAAAGCGTTGTTAGAGTAAATTTGGGATTAGGAGTATTCACGGTTTGGATAAAATTGGTCTAAATCAAAAAATAGAATCAAACTAATTAAATCAATTAATTTTATTTGAGTTTAATTTGGTTTGAATTTTTTCAAAAATTAATAGTGTTTGGTTGAGTTTGAATTTATTCGAAAAAATTAAAGGAATAGTCAAATCGAACCGACAAATTGTATATGTATAGTTTATAACTATACATACATAGTATATTATTTATAAAAAACTATTTTAAAGATCTTACATGCGTTTTTATCAAATTTTATTTTTTAATGTATTTATGAAAGCATAAATGCTCAAGACGAGAATATTTATTTTATTGATTTCATATATATGAATGTCTGTGACAATTTTTTATGGGATTAGAAATGTCACTATCTCTTTTTTCTACGCCAAAATGGCAAATTCCGAAGCTTTATTCAGAGTAAAATTAATAATTGAAAGTTCTATAACATTAATTCTAAATATTTTTCATTTTGAATAGATTGTTATTACTTTTTCTCCATTTTGAATGTATCATTACTTTAATTTTTGTGTATAATTAATGATTGAATATCGAATCGAACGATAATTGATTTAATTTGATTTTAAAAATTTAAAAATTAATTAAGTTGACTTGATTTGATTTTAGTTTTGACCAATAATCGATCAAAATCGACCTATGAAATTATATAAAAAATTACTAATCTACTTGATTTATAAATGGATAAATACTGACGTATTAATGTTCACTGAAATTACCACCTTGTCCTCGTGCCACATCTGTTTCTCTATCTGGTCATCACTTATATACACACACCTCTTTCAGTGTCAGCAAGAAACCAAAATCCTTAATTTTTACAGCAATGGCGGAACCCAAAATCTTCGAGCTCAATAATGGAAGCATGCAAGTCAAAGTCTCCAATTTGGGTTGCACTATTCTCTCCTTGTCTGTACCAGATAAAAATGGTACCTTTCTCTTTTCTTGGAAACCCCCCCTTCAATCTTTCCTAAAAGTTGGATCTTTCTTGATTTCAATATTTTTATACTAACGTTTGATTGAATATTTTTTAAGGGAATTTGGGTGATGTGGTTCTTGGATTTGATACCCTCGAGCCATACCAGGCAAGTAGAATTCTATGTCAATTTTTAGTTTTTCCTCTAGACCTATTTGTTTGATGGCTTGATCTTTGGACTGAATTTGCTGATCTTTTGATTATTTTTTTTGTTTTGTTTTAATTGATCAGAAAGGTTTAGCCCCATACTTTGGTTGCATTGTGGGTCGAGTGGCAAATAGGATTAAAGATGGGAAGTTTTCTTTGAATGGAGTTGATTACACTTTACCCATCAATAGGCCCCCAAACAGTCTCCATGGTGAGATCTTGTATACTTTTCTCATAATTACGTCATAGTTCGACTTGTTTGGATGGTGGTTTGCCATGGTTTCTTAATGTATGGTACTGTACTGTATTTTATAGTAATGTTTAACAATAATTTGTTGTTTGATTTGATTAGATGGTACTTCGTAACTCTTGTGTACAAATTTTATCCATTGGTAAGTTATTAATTGTGTTCAAATTACTATAATTTGATGGTTATCCAAAATTTGATCTTTATTTGATAGATCACGAGAAGGGGCTGGGATGGAGATGTTACTGTATTTCTGAATAATCTATTGTATAGAATGTACTTGTTTCACTTGATTTTTGGCCATAAGATCTGCTTATGGTAAATGATACCTTTTAGAAAAATTATTTTCTGACAGAATTTTATAGTTCATTATTAGTGATTGACCTGGAAATGGGCTTACATTGTGTTCCAAATAAAACATTTGTAAGCTTCACCAGTGGATAGATAGCTGTTGAAGAATATTTGTTACTTGTGAGCTTTATGAATTTCAGGAAGTTAAATACCTTCATGAGGTAAGATAATTCTTAAGGATTATCGTTTTACTGTTAGCGAAGGCTTAGTCCTGTGTTCTATTCTCTTTCCCTTCCAAATGTCTGGTGATTGTGGCAAGAGTCTTTACCATAGAGTATGATGATGTTTCAGAATAGTAAATTACTATGATATTGCACTAATAAGAAAGGGAATTTTCTGTGTATTGGAGACTTCCTGTTACAAAAAGCTGTGTTATTTCCTGATTATTGTCGTTGGATGGAAGTCTTTGGTAGTTCAATGGCTTTGTTCTCTTTTGTTTGTGCTCTTAATGCTACTATTTTTTCTCTTCAAAGGTGGGCACAAGGGTTTTGACAAGGTTGTGTGGGAGGTTGCTGAACATGAGGGTGAACACCCATCAATTACCTTCAAGTATCATAGTCCTGATGGCGAGGAAGGTATTTTTCTCTCTCTCTCAAGCTGTTCATCATTGATTAATGTAACAGGACTTACTTTCTGATTGCCTTGTATACAGGTTACCCAGGAGATCTTTCTGTTACTGCAACTTACACGCTTACCTCTAAGACGACACTCAGACTTGACATGGAAGCTCGGCCTGCAAATAAGGCTACACCTGTTAGTTTAGCCCAGCACACTTATTGGAACCTTGGTGGCCATAATTCAGGAGATATTCTCGACAACACAGCCCAAATATGGGCAAATCATATCACTCCTGTTGATCAGAACACGGTCCCAACTGGAGAAATAGTTCCTGTTAAAGGCACTCCATTTGATTTCACCTCTGAAAAGCAGATTGGCCGTGATATCCAGCAGGTTGGCTTAGGGTATGACCATAATTATGTGCTCGACTGTGGAGAGCAGAAAGACGGTTTGAAGCATGCTGCAAAAATCAAGGATCCTAAGAGCTCCAGAGTACTCGATTTATGGACCAATGCTCCTGGCATGCAGTTTTACACTGCAAACTACGTGAATGGAATTGTTGGTAAAGGTGGAGCTGTGTATAACAAACATTCTGGAGTCTGTTTAGAGACTCAAGGGTTTCCAAATGCCATCAACACACCAAATTTCCCCTCTGTTGTCGTTCAGCCTGGTGACAAGTACATACACAACATGGTGTATGAATTTTCAGTTGAATAGATTGTTTTAGGATTTCTTCAAGAGCAAATGAACTAATAAAGGTTCTTCTTTTTAGCTTGTTAGTTCTGTGTCCTCTTAGCTAGAATTAATAATAAAGGTACTTCAAGATGAAAACTTTCATGAATGAGTATTAGTAATTGTTTAAGACACTTCTTGAGTGAGTGACTTGTCAGTTTATTATTTGCTTCTTTCAGCTTTATTATTGTTTTCCCAAATAATTATTTGGTTATACAAGGCAGTCAATTTTTACTCCAACTTGAAGTTAAACTGGTAGAAACTTCAAGATTTTTCAAGTGAAATGCATGTCCAAACACAACTTCCAAGTACTCTTTTAACTAAACTTCAAATGCTTTTTTGTTTTTCAACAATCAAGTCATTACGATTGAACACTTAAGTCAGGGATTTTAAGATGTAAGTTTTTGCCACAAGATTTCTAGTCATTGATTAACAAAATGACAATCTTCATTTGTTTAAGTATATAATAACTAATGCTTTCGCAATTTCAGTATGTTTATACTGATCAATACCTTGTATAATCGAATTAACTCGAAGAAGAAATGTAACAGATTATCTAATCATTTTCATACCTCAGATGAAAGCATCCAGAGTTACTTTTATACTAACATGAAAGACACATATTACATTCAGAACCAAGGCTTGTGGTTCAATTTTTTGACATATAAGACAGATGTTTCGGCTCTTGCATGAGACCAGTATGGCAAATTTGCACTTGAATATACAATCTTTACTCCAGTGCAAGACTCTAAACAGCTAATCGCTAAAGTAAGCATAGAAACAAAAAACAGGCAGATCTCTTACTGAAAAACAACCTCATCTTCACATCCTGTATCTACTCCTTACTTGTCCATCTAGACGTGCAATTCTCCTTTGCATGATCTCCTGGAAAATTTCTGCATGTAGAACAAGAATATTGTTCATGAGTATAACGGTGACCAATGAATTTGATGATAGTCATCTTTCAGGCGAAAGATTACACATAAGAAGTCTATCCTCAAGGTGCCAAATCCAGTATCAGTAAGTGGGTCTTTGCCCCTTGACATATGCAGTAACTTCAGTATCCCTAAAAAAATATTTCACAAAGGCTATACTTACATATTATTGACAGAGATCAATAAAGCACTAAAATGTACAGAAGTAACGCAAGTTATATCAAGAATCCCAATTCTTCTTCTATCTGAGATAAATACCTGACTTTCAGCGTCTCACTTTGTCCGAATTAGTTCAAGGGGAACACTTTCTGCTGCATGCTACGGAAGAGGATGACAACTTTAGACACAGTACATACGAGCAACTATCGACAAAGATGGAGATGCTCACCCATGATTTAAGAGTTTTGAAATTGGATTTCGAATGCACCTTTGATTGCTCTGACCGAAAGGTTATTACGAGGGTGACTTTGAATTCTATCGAGAAAGGCCTGCACAGATGATCATATCAGTCATTATGCTACTAGTGTAATAGCAGAAGAAGAAAAAAAGGATTTAAATTTAAAGACAAGGCAAGCATGTCAAAACAACCAAACAGATTAATTACCATCCCTGGGTCATGATTTTACTGAAAAATTTCACCAATATACGAAAAAAATAAAGGAGAAAACTTCTACGGACTGAAATACATTGGACTAGCTCTCTTTTGGTTGATATCTAATTATCAAAAAGTTTCCAGTAGATCTGCTTTGGGAACTCATAAGAGTCCTGAACTCAGAATTATTAGCTGTGAGCATATCTCTCATTCACAGTGCATAAGCATATAAATGCACTCTTTCCTCTGTATGGTCGAGCAGAGCAATTATAGATCTGGATTGACTCAATTGCAAGCATAATTTGGAATCTATTATTCTTTGCGCGTTACATTTATGTATGATGTACAAACAAGATGATACTCTTAAGAGGCCACGACGATGCTAGCAGACAAAATATTGGGAATTTGCAAAAAGAAAGATGTTAATCGGATCAAGCACATACCCAGCAAATATTGAAGGACAAGTCAAAAGACGGGGAAGTATAATGTAGATGGGAAGAGTCATGCCTCGACATACATCTCCATCAGCTATCTAATAAACAGATAAGGTTCTGCACAATTTCAGTAAGAGGAATGTGGTATAAAACTCTTCATGGAAACACAGGAGCAGTTGCAAACCTGAGTTGTCTGTATCAGAGAGGATTCGGTTGCTATCTTTTCTCCAACCAAAATTGACTCCACCCGGGACAAGTGAATGTCAATGGATTGGATAGGAACAGCAGATGATTCAACAGTTAGCTCACCTTCAATAGGATCCAACAAAGAACATAGCGTGCACACTTTACCGCTTACCCTAAATCCCCCTATTCAGGATAAAAGTTGCAGCCATCCAACTGTTATGTTCTGGTTCTACTAACACTGCTATACATCAAGACATAATTCTGGGTGCAAAGCATAAAATAAAAAACACACTTCAAGGGTTGATTTTAAAGTATCTTGGGTTTTGATTATTCCCCATGTACTAAGATTAAGAACAAATAGAAATTCCTAACTCGAACAATGTTTCAAGTCATATCTTATAATTCTTATTCTTGAAAATTCACATTTTCCAAATTCCAAAAAGCACAAGTTTTCAAGGATTTTCACTGCAAATACTTTTGATGCATCATTCCTCCTCCCCCTATGTATTGACTTATACGAGTGGCAGAAAATAAAGAATGAACCTGGACAGTGTGGCCATCCATTTGGAACCAAATTCCCAAAGACAACTCAGAGCATAACAGGCATTTTCTTATCCACCATGAACACTCATTAAAAATATGATTTTAAATGGGAAATCAAACATCTTGATATGTGTTTATCTCTACCATAATCCACCACGTTGCTTCTTGGTTTGGGAATTTGACAAGCTTAATTAGGAGAGGTTTTCTTTCCTAATATTTCTACCTGCTTGTTAGAGGAACACAATCTCCGTGTCTACTCATTTTCTACCTACTTGTTATAGGAACACAATCTCTGTGTCTACTCATTCCTATTACTCCCCTCCTCTCCTATTTTATTTCTCTCACAGTCCCACTCTTTACTCTTCTTTCCCCTTCTTAAATCAAAATCCAAAAAGAAGAAGCTGGAAGCTGGTACTCAATAATAAGGGTTTTACAAACCTTCACTATTATTTGTATCATACAAAAACAAAATCTGCTTTCCGATTCACCAATGAATCTTCTAATCTATAACAAGTGAACCTGACTATTTATCCAGGAAAAAGTTTAAAAAAACAAAAAACAAGTAAGAACCTGATTTTAGCTCTGGAAGTAGTGAATGCCTCTGTGTGTCCTGGGTCATATAAAAGATGACCATTTCAGGGGAAATGGGTTTCTCTGGAAGATTCTCTGAATAGGCATTTTAAGAATTCAGATTTAGTACTCTTCATGAACTGAACATTAGCCGACCCATAAAAAAGAGAAGGAAGAAAGAGAGATCAGGCTCAGACCCTTTTCACTTTCAATTATGAACTCCACTGTGGCAGATAGAGACTTGTGTAAGTATCCTCTTGAAATGTCCACAAATGCCAGATACTACATTGAAAAATATAGTAGACATCAAAAATAAGACAATTGAAACATGTTGCTAACATATAGAAACACAGCAAATTCTAGTCCAAATGTACCTGAATGCTTATATCACCACCATGATATGTTTCATAAAATTTTTCTAAAGGTTTTTCTCCTGGATCTTTCAACGTGAAGGAAAATGGAATCTAGGCAACAAGAAGAATAATCAAGAACTGAAAAGAATAAACAAAATAAGAAACAGACACTCTGAGAGGATCAATAAAAGTAGTTAATGAGTAAAATAGAGCCATGTTGAATGTAGGAGAGTGAAAGAGTTGCATTCCACTCTTCAAGTGTAATGTTCTAAAGATTCCTTCTTCCCTTTCACAGATTCATTTGAAGTAACTTTTCACTCTCAGAAGCCAAATCTCCCAAGACATCAAGATGATACAAGTATCAACAATGATATAAAATACTATTGCCCTGCATAGCTGGAGGAGGAGGAGCTGATATGATTTCTCCTGATTTCTGGAGCATTTTTGTTTTTCTGCGACTGTTTATAAGATCTTCTCCTTATAATTTAACATAGCTAAGGATGACAACAATTTCTTTGAGTAAAAGGCTTAACATGAAATCCCAAGAACTGAATTCTAAATATCCCACCACAGGAACAAGTAAGGGGATTCTTTTTCTTTTTTGGATGGGATGTTGGGCCAAAGGAACGGGTGGAGGGATCTTTCCTTTATCATCCAGCTCACCCAAATATCAGTAGTCTATTCTTAAAAAGTGTACTACTTGAGAAATAAAGAAAAGCCATAATCGATTGGATCAGATCACAACCAAGTACCACAATAATTTACACATTGAATTAACGCTGACTTCTCTTTTCTCTTTGCCATAATTCCTCTCTTATTCTGGTTCTCATATAAGCAATTTGCAGGAAATCAACGAAGTTTTTACTTTTGAGGGGGAAACTCAAAACCTTGGCATATGCTACCAGATAAGCAGTCTTTTAGCAACCAAACAAAAAAAAAAAATCATGAATTGAAGAAGCATAAAACAAGATAATTCCCCATGACTTAATTCTAAAAACATACCTCTGTAGTACCTGAGTTGATCCGACCAGATTTTAGGACCTCAACAGTCTTATTCCTACATTTCCCCAGAAAATTAGGCTAGTATCAACAAATTACCAGAAACAAAATGTTTCACAAGCAAAACTTAATACAATCATTTAAAAGTGAAGAAAACATGTTTCCCAGAAGGTTATCCATCACTGCATTCTTGTACAAGAAACAATATGGACAAGCTGAAAGAAAGAAAAAAGTTTAGATTTTTTGGGTGGCATAGACTAAAAATAATGCATGAACTGTTGAAGTTTCCTTTTTCTATACTCAAGAGAGATAAAAAGAGAAAGGGCAATAAAGATGGAACCGAGGAGATAATTAATTTAACGGAAATAACTTATTTGAGTATGTTGTATAGGTCCAGTGCAAATTTCATGCTCTTCCTAAGTCAAAATTGCCTGACAACCTTCCACAAATATACAGGCTTAAACAAGTAGTTTAAATAGAATTTGAAGCATGCTTACAGTATTGTTATAGGCTTGATAACACCATAAAAAGATTCAATAACACCAGCTGATCCTCCTCGAACCTGAATATTGACTTTAAACATAGGACTAAGCTAAACCATTGGACTGGACTATTTCAAATTTAACCTATTTTCATTAGAAGGATCAAACTAAATATATGAGAAATAAGTACCTGCAAGTTGACTGACGCGTTGACTTTGAGCCGAACGCCTTGATGGGAAATGGAGGAAGAGAGCTTCGTTACGATTTTGCCTTCCACCGTTTCCTGCAATTGAAATTTATTCATTACTTGTAAGTGAGGAACAGTAGAATACTTGCACATAGAGGTACAATCAGCTCAAATTTCAAGTACATTAGGGCGATAAATGCGGTTCGATCGGGAAAGTTTGATCTCTATTGACATGACGATGAGGACGACGACAAGGAACAAAGCTGCTAAGAGCAAAACTGCGGGGAGTTGTCGCCAGATTTTTCGCCGGAAGGTCAGCAGAATCCCCAGAAACCCACGAATATTACTCTCGGCTAGGCCTTCACTGTTTACTCAAGTTTGAGTTGCAAGCTTCAATAACTATTAATGATAATGAAATTATTTTGCCAAAGATAAGTTTTTTTCCTTTATAAAAAAAAATTAGTTTATACTCCCTCCGTTGTAAAAAAATAATCAAATGGTGTATTTAATTAGCTTGAAAATAACTTAATAAAAAATAATTTTTTTGCAAATTTTAAATGTCTCCTGAAAACTAAGATATAATTTTCTCTCTTAATTTGGTTGACTACTTTACTTTGTTTTATTTCCTTAATTTTTCTTTCAAGATTCCAATGACGTGGCACGCTCTTAATGGTTCAGGTGACGACCACTGACGTGGCAATTGAAACACACGATAAGAGCTCTACGTTCCCGTCTTCTTCGACTCTTTCACCGGAACCTAACCAACGACCGCCGACGAACATCACCGGCCTCCATTAAGGATCACAAAAATTCTGTAAGGAGATGAGCAATCGTAAAACCCGAAAGATAATCTTCGTTCTCCTACTCCTCGCTCTTCTACCAATCTCTACGCTCGGCCGCCAATTGGTGCTTGTCCTTTCCCAGGAAGACCTCAAAGAAGCAGCCGCGGATTCTATAAACCTCTTCGATGACCCGTCGGATTCTGGATTTGATGATTTTATCGACTCTGAAGCCAAGCCTGATTATGTGCTTGATCCGGGCTCATGGAGCCCGATTTTCGAGCCCGCTACTGCGCCGCAAGTTCACCTAGAACATGAAGGTGCATACTACTCTTCGGTTAGTAAGATAGTTAAAGCGTACAGTAGAGGCGATGAAAGGGCGATGGAGGAAGCGGCGTCTGAGATCGAGGCGGCTGCCTCGGCTGGCCACCCCCACGCACAATCTATTTTAGGCTTTCTGTATGGAATGGGGATTGGAAGAGAGAGGAGCAAAGCTAAGTCTTTTCTGTATCACCATTTTGCTGCCGAAGGCGGTAATATGCAATCCAAAATGGCACTTGCTTACACTTATTCTCGCCAAGAGGTGAGTTTTAGTTCCTCAAACTTTTGTCAATCTGAAAATTGAAAGCGTGTAGGAATGCTCACATTTTGTCTTGCAAAATTCCTGCTTTTTTGCTTTTGAAACATTTTAGTTGCATAGTGAGCTACAAAGCTTTAATTTGTTTCTGGTTCTTTCTCATCAACGGGAAAAACGTGGTAGTTTTCCTGGGGAAGGATTGTGAATTTGTGTTGAGAGGTCTCATAGTTGGTTTTGGTTTCTTGTTTGCAAGATGATGAGTAAAAAAGAAATAAAAAGAGATGTTAGCAAAGCACGAGCAGGTTTTTTAGGTGGTAGTTCTGGCAGATTTGGAGCTCTACTGTTGGAGGCATGAAATTGCATGTATATACTAACATTTTTATGATTTGAGTCTGTGTTGTTCTTTTTTTAATTGTTGTTGCAGTTAATAAAGATTATATTTTTTCATCGATGCTGATTGTTTGTTTGACTGCAGATGCATGATAAAGCTGTGAAATTGTATGCTGAATTGGCAGAGGTAGCCATTAACAGTTTCCTGATATCAAAGGACTCACCTGTGATTGAACCAGTGAGGATACACAGTGGAGCAGAGGAAAATAAGGAAGCCTTGAGGAAGTCGCGAGGTGAGGAGGATGAGGACTTCCAGATTTTGGAATACCAGGCACAAAAAGGAAATGCGGGTGCAATGTATAAAATTGGGATATTCTACTACTTTGGATTAAGGGGAGTACGACGTGATCATACCAAGGCGTTATCATGGTTTCTGAGGGCAGTGGAGAAGGGTGAGGCAAGATCCATGGAACTTCTTGGGGAAATATATGCAAGAGGTGCTGGAGTTGAAAGAAACTTTACCGAGGCATTGGAGTGGCTTACTCTTGCATCCAAGCAGCAACTTTATTCTGCTTACAATGGTTTGGGCTATCTCTATGTCAAGGGATATGGAGTGGATAAAAACTACACTAAGGTAAAATTCTGTTCATTGCTGTTTCCGTACAAGGTAGATGCAGAGAGACTTTTTTCATCTTTAATCCGGCATAAAAATAATAGCGCAAACTTGGATCTCCTTTTCTCTATCCATGGGCTTACCTTTAGCTTTTAACACTATATTGTTCTTAGTTCACTGCTTCAATTTCCTGTGCTTGCTGCTCACATCGAATCACCTTTCTTTGATTACTGACTTTTCTCATAAAAAGAATATTACTCTTTTATGTCTATAGCTTCATTGTTAGATACTTGGTATAGATTCTATTGAAAAAGTTGTCTAGGATTCAGTTGACATATTGGTTGCTCTCTGTTGCAGGCAAAAGAGTATTTTGAGAAGGCTGCAGACAATGGAGAGGCTGGTGGATTCTACAACCTTGGAGTAATGTATCTTAAAGGAATTGGGGTGAAGAGGGATGTGAAAATAGCCTCCAAATATTTTACAACAGCTTTTGATGCTGGTCAACCAAAAGCATTTTATCAACTGGCAAAAATGTTCCATACTGGTGTAGGTCTTAAGAAGAATGTTCCTCTGGTGAGTCAAACGCAGTCGGTCATCTACTTGTGCATTTTCTGGGATTATCGACCTTCTATCAGTATTTTATATTTTCTTTTTTTGAACTTAGTAACTTTATTTGAGTGTCTTATATTTTACATTATCATGAATGAACTTGGTTGTTGATTGATCTTTCTTATATGCTGCCTGAGTTGCAACACCATACGAGACTTGTTTGCTTTATGGCGCTTGTCCAAAAGAAACACCACCGTGGGTGTGCCTCACTTTTGGTGGCTAGTTGCACTAAATGACCTTATTTAGAAACTGGCTGCAAATCCCGATGAGAGTCTCTTAGCCATATATTTATCATGAGTATTTTGATGAGAATAACTTGACAGAGTGGAGTGGCAATATATCATCTCCAATCCAATTTATATGTCACTTCTCATTATTAGATCTTCCAAAATATTTGACATCAATATACTAATAATGTTTTGGTACAACTATGACAACTTCCAAGAATCTTTTTTCATTCAACTCTCAAGTATCTAAAACTTTGATGTGAGACTTTCTATATGAAACTAACTATATATCATTTATGTTAATATTTTTTCTTCTCCTCTTCGTTTACTACTACTACTAATATAACGAACAATTAAACTAAATTGTTAAAATCTATGTCCTATCTAAACTTACTTACAGGTTTTGTGACGAGGGTCCCCTGGAAACAGCCTCTCTACTTTTGTGGTAGTGGTAACGTCTGCGTACATTTTACCCTCCCCAGACCCCACTTGTGGGATTACACTGGGTATGTTGTTGTTGTTGTTGTTATGTCCTATCTAAACTGTCCAATAAAATGGAATGTAGTAAGTAATTGTTCTCTACTGAGAAATACCCCGTCATATCTTTTTCTACATTTTTTTGGTAAAGAGAAGAATGGAGATATGTATAGATTTTGTGAAGGCGCAAACTTGCATAGCTTTCACGGATATTCTCCTTTATCTATATTACTTTAAAAGTATGAAAGTCCTTAGATATGTTGATTGAACTTTGTGTTCTTTATTACAAGGTTCTACAATAGAAAAAATTATCATTTACTATTTTCCTCAAATAATTGTCATCTATTTATTATCCTAACATTTAGGACTTTGAAATTATTTAAATGTATTAAATCTTTACTTATGTGTTATGGGTAAGAACTCCTAATGTTTAGGACTTTAAAGTTAACTAAAATTTTGCTTGTTATTTGAACTATATTATAAATCTTAAAGACTTCAAAATCAATATGTTTACCTTATATAAATCTCACTTAAATTATAGTAAACAAAATAAATAATAAATTAAATTATTTAAAATGAAGTTCACGTTTTTTAAAGTTAACTTTTTAATCTTCCTATATGAAACTCTTATCATTTACACATATATAACATTTATTTAAACGTCAATTGCTTTTTTCTAGCAATTTCGTTCTTCTTGTATATACTTCTATTGGCTGACGTGAGATACACATGCCAAGCGCGTACACTAAACTAGTCTAGTGTGAAAAAGGAGAGAAACATGATATAATGATTGCTGAAGCTTTAATGTTCACAGTGATAAATTTTCAGTGTTTTTATCTTCTCAAGTTTCATAAAATAACCTATAAGGATGATGTGTTTTTATTTTTTCCCATTTGTAGTCCTTCTCCCTTTTCACATGCCGCCCATTATTTCAGGCATCTTCCTTGTACAAACTAGTTGCAGAACGTGGACCATGGAGTTCTTTGTCTAGATGGGCACTAGAGTCATATTTGAGAGGAGATGTGGGCAGGGCTTTCCTTCTATATTCGAGAATGGCAGAATTAGGCTATGAGATCGCACAAAGTAATGCTGCATGGATCCTTGACAAATATGGAGAAAGAAGCATGTGTTTGGGAGAATCTGGAATTTGCAGTGATGAAGAGAGGCATCAACGCTCGCATGCCTTGTGGTGGCAAGCTTCAGAGCAGGGTAATGAACATGCTGCATTGCTTATTGGAGATGCATATTACTATGGTCGGGTATGTTATTCTACATTCAGTAGAAGTAACCTCTAGTTGTTTTATGTTATTCTAATAATATCCTCATATTACTATGGCCGGGTATAATAGTTTACATCCAGTAGTAGTAGCCTTAAGTTGCTTATCTTTATTGTAATCTTTTCTTTCCTTGGCTTGAAGTGCGCATTAATGAAGTGATGGAAAACTATTCATCTGTTTCTTATATAGGGTACTGAGCGGGACTATGACCGTGCAGCTGAGGCATATATGCATGCAAAATCACAATCTAATGCTCAAGCTATGTTTAATCTGGGTTACATGCATGAGCATGGCCAGGGACTACCTTTTGATCTTCATCTAGCCAAGCGTTATTACGATCAAGCTTTGGAAGTTGATCATGCTGCAAAGTTGCCCGTAACATTGGCCCTAGCAAGCTTATGGATAAGGAAAAACTATGCCAATGGTATCCTGGTAAATATTTTCTCCATTTTTAATACTGCATATAATTACATTACACATGCACACACATACTTGATTGTTCATTTTGTGTTTGAGTACATCTAGCCACTTCACACTCAAAAATTTGTTGGATGATCCCTTGTTTCCCCGGTCAAAACTGTGACAAAAAGAGAAGAATAATCAGTTCATGTCTTAAAAGGAAATAGGAGGGCTTTTGAAGGGTAGAAATGAGTTTTGGACAGTTCAAGAGTAGTCTTCCAGCCCTTATTTCTCTTTTGGTACACACATGTAGTTCCGGGTTGTATAAAGGATTGGGTATCTTTCATAGAGAACCATATATGTTTGTAGGTTCTTTACATTTTGCTATACCTCTTGTATACAACCAATTTTGGCCTTGTGATAAGTTAAACCACATACCTGATAAAAACAAAAGTCCTAAAGGGGTCACAGTACTTAGGTATTGAAATATGAGGCTTCTCTGACTGTTGAAGGGACCTTGCCTTTGGCATTTGCAGAATATGATTGGATTTCCCCTGAGTATAAAAGAATCTTAGTCATATTGAAACCAGAGTTCATTTCCTTCCTCAAAAAAGAAACTGAACCAGAGTTTGCAGGAGCTACCAAATGCAGTCCATTTACCATACTGGCTTACTGGAAATGGTGGTCCTAATAATTACCCTAATTGGGTTTTGTATGTGTATGAGTGGATGAACTGAATGTAATACAGGAGACCATTTAGAGTTGTAAGAAGACAAAGCACAATCCAAATCCTAAACAACTGTAGGGTAAGAAGAGCTACTGCTTATATTTAAGTTTAGTAGCACATGAGTTGGAGGAGTGATAGTGCTAGCTTTGTGAAAACATGGTACAATACTCTGGTTTGACGTATTCGAGGCTGCCATGGGACTCTTAATATGCTTTAAACAGAGTGTTGTTGCCATGTCAAAGCCCCCAAAGTTATCATAACTGGCAGCAAGGGTAAAATCTGGGTCGTTTTAGTGGAAGTTGTGGGAGATTGTGAGCAAAGGAATAACAATGTGGAAAGATATCCTCAAGGTTGTAGTGTTACAGAGAGACATGATGTGAAACTGGACAGGATAGTAAATTTGGCTAAGATCAGGGACTTAGGAAGCATATGTAGAAGAGTCTCATATAAACCACCAAGAATATGAAGAGATAGCCGCAAGAAGTAGTTGAGATCAGATTAATCAGACGAGTAAAATATAGTCCCAACATCAGCAGAGCCTGACTTCTGTGATTTACTAGTTTATGTAATAAGAATAGGTCCAAAAAGTACCATTTGAAATCTTTTCATTGCAGACGCCCTTTTATTGGCCCCTTGCTGGGTGGATGGGCTGTAGTAACGAACTGATCCTCAAGTTAGACAGAAAACAATAGTGGAAATATTGTATTTCTTTTCTTTTTAAATTGATATTCTGATTGATAGAGGCCGTTTTTTGGTTATTTTTTCATTTTCTGTAGGTTCAAATAATTGATTCCTTACCAGAAGTTTACCCCAAAGTGGAAGCATGGGTGGAGGATGTCCTAATGGAAGAAGGAAATGCAACAATTCTCACCCTCTTTGTATGCCTTCTAACGGTGCTTTACCTACGCGAGCGGCAACGTAGGCATGTTGCTGTTGCTGCTGCTGCTGGAGAGGTCGCCTTCCCTCATCAACTGGGGGAACAAGGTGTTCCTGTAGATCGTTAATATGTTTCCAGATAGACTCTATTCTTGTGGTCCCCGTGTGGAAGAGTTGAAATTCTGTTGCAGAAAAATATGTAGAAATTTTTTCTTGTTTTGGTCATAGAGAGATGCCCTTATGTTTTGGGCAATGTTATATATTTTTCAGACACAGTAACTAATAGGATATAGTGGAGGATTGTCACAACATGATTTCACTTTTGCTCATTAGTATAGATATGATACTGTATTATATCCATGCTGTGGATTAGTTAAGTATTCTCGTTCCAAAATACAGCTAGAAAAAATATCGACCTTTCCGTTTCTTCTCATTTGGATAAGTTTTTCAATGTTGATGAGTTTTTCAATGTTCAAGTTTTGGCGAACAGAGTTGACCAAAGAAAACTAGACATCACCAACACAAGTTTTTAAGTTTTAACGAACAAAGTTGACCAAAGAAATTAGTGAAACAGGCAAGGTTTGCACAAGTTAATCCAGACATCACTAACATTGAAAAAAATTTAGGTTGTGAGTAACATTGCATCCAAAGGCGTGTAACTTAGTAATTGAGGAAATTGGCTCGAACGACATGAAAAATCATGTGTGCAACACTCAAGACAGTTAAATTTTCTACATAAAGTTCACCAGTCTTGGTTCATGTAGCATTTTTACCCTTGGCCGTTTTCTTTTTAGATTGTCCCTGAGATATTGCTCATTTCTATTCAATCAAAACAAAATAAAAGCTTCAAGACGTTTTGGATGGCCAGAAAGTATTTATATGATTCTCTTTTTATTACTATAATCAATTGAATCTATCCTTAAAGTGAACATACTGAAACAGAGTAAAGTAAAAGTCAACTCCCCAGAAATCCTGGATATGCTCCCACATACAGCTGATTTCCATATATTCTTACATTTTCAAAAAATAATAATAAGTGGCCATGAAACACTGTTTTTATTAGATTCTACAGCATGTTATAATTACAAGCATCTCTTAGCTGCTAAAGTAACATCAAGAGGAAGAGGTGTATGCATGCATATCATTCCCCTTTCAATATCCACTCACCTGAAGCATCAAAAAACTGTGTCAACTATATTTTGTTGCGATGATATCCTCGACAGACTGTATGAGCTGATCTTTAGCTACATTAGTATGGCTTTGTCCAAAGTTGCTGCTCGTATTTTGACTCTGTCTTTGCATCTCTGGGACGTTCACAACTGCACTTCCTGCAGGCCATGTTTCTTCTGAAGTTCAAGAAGTCACATCTGTACAAAATCCAAAAATATGATGAGTAGAATCCACAACACAGAAACATGCAGAATCAACGAAAAGTTACTCACGAGGGGCACTCCCATTCTCCATGATACAGCTGTCTCTGGGGACGCTGCTCTTGACAGCGTAAACATTTGGTATTGCTAGCAAAATTCATGAAGGTGCATCTACAGAGACCCAAAAAAATAAATGGCGAGAATTGAGAACTAACAGCACTGAAAATGAAAAGGTAAAACGAGTTGCAAGGCCATAAAACAACTATATTAGAATGAGAGTCAAGTAATATAAAAGGTGGTGGGTGTTCTCTTCCATATAAATAAACAAGTTTTGACTAACATTGATGGAGTATTATACAAATTATAGTCAAATAATTTAAAATCTAAATAAACAGAGTCTTTAAAAAATTGTCCTTAATTAAATTAACTATTTTGTAGTAGTTGTTGTATTTCCTACATTGAAATATATTTGTATGGTTATTATTCTATGTTATTTTCACTAGTATTAAATAAAATTAGAGTTTTGATTATTATTAATAAAATTAATTTTCTTGTTATGCTAATTTACTTCATTATAGAACATCATTAGCTTACATAATTAATTAGTATTTCACACTTTTTTCATCCAAAAAATCATGTTTATGCTTTTATGAAAAATTTGTTACATTACATAAAAAGAATGAAAATGTCATGATTTTTGAAGAAGTTAAAAAAGTTGATAATGAAAGAGTATAATAGGCACTTTAAAGATTTAATTAGGATAAAAGGAGAGTTTGATTATTGTTCAAAGTTGAGGAGTTTGATTTTAAAAGCAAAGTTGGGGGGTGAAAATGATTCACCCTATTAATATTAGGCCACTGAATTTAATAGCCCATACTAGAGTTATAAAAGAAAGATGGCACTGTTGATATCCATAGTGGAGTCATCATCTATGAAACAATATAATCTGCAAAGTCGGGTTTTAAGAGCCGATATGCTTCATAGCTGTAGGTTTTTCATTTTTTTTTTGTTTTGATAAACTGCGAGATATTTAGTAGCTGGTAAATCATATGATGCAACTTACTGTGGGCAATTCCAATCCCCCTTTTTCATGTCTTTAACCACAGGAGCTTCTCGACTAGGTCCTTTTGATTTGCATCTCAGGCACAACGCATTGCGGGCGAAGTTCATGAAGCTGCACCTGCAGCAAGTCAATCTCAGTACATGCCAAAAACATGAGCACAAGGAAGTAACACTTAAAAAAAGCAAACAAGAGAGGTTGCTCTAGTGGTAGAGCTCCTAGACTTTAGCCATTAGATTTTATTTTTTCCCTAAAATTTAAACTAGACAGGCCGGTAAATTGATAGTTGTTAAAATGTTAATCAGAGGCTTTTAATTAAAGATTAAGAAAAAATTGTTGAAATGTCAACTAAAAATAGTTAATTAATTGTTGAGATGTTAATTAGCGATAAATTAAAAAAAAGATTACGAATTTTTATTTTCATATTAACAACAAAAAAAACAACATACCTAGTGAAATCCCACAAGTGGGGTCTGGAGAGGGTAGAATATACGCAGACCTTACCACTACCTCATAGAAGTAGAGAGGTGGTTTCCTGGGGACCCTCATCTCAAAACTCATAGGCAGAAAGAACTAGATATGACAAAAAGGGAAGGGAAGGGGAAGGGGAAGGGGAAGGGAACAGAAAGAGCGACTAATAATGAATAGCACATGGCAGTATGTAAATATGATAAAACTAACACATAATACGACAGATAATGAGAACACATGAAAAAAAAAATGTCCTCCAGCTAACCCTACTATACCCCAAGGCCATGCATCCACCTATAACCCTACCAATCAGCCTGCTACCTAATTCGCGACATACACTTCTTTCTATCTAAGGTCATGTCCTCAGTGAGATCAAGTTCCGCCATAACATGTCTAATCACCTCCCCCCAGCACTTTTTCGGTCTACCTCTATCCCTCCGTGTAGCTCCCAAAACCAACCTCGTGCACCTCCTAACAGGAGCATCGATACTCCTTCTCTGCACATGTCCAAACTAGTGCAGTCTCGCTTCCCTCATCTTTTCGGCCACCAGGGTCACGTCTAGCTTCTCCCGAATGATCTCATTCCTAACCTTGTCACTCCTAGTGTAGCCACACATCCATTTCAGCATCCTCATCTCTTGCATTAATTGGTTGTTAATCCATCTGGGTTGTCTTTATTCCTGATCATATATGGACTGACCATACATGCATGATGTTTTCCTTAGCCTTTGTGGGTCCGTTTGAGGTGTGAGCACACTTTTAGACTTGTTATCCGAGGCATATGTTTGAAAATAGTGGGGTTATCCATAGTTCTGAGTAAGCACTTGTGTTTATGCTTTGTTTGGTTGAGTCATTATTGCTTGAGGAAAAGCAATCATTCTAAGTTGAGGGTGTTGATGAGTCGTAAAAATACGACTCGTATAGGCGCTTTAAATGAAGGATTTTTGCGCGCTCTCAAGCAAATTTGTTATTTTGATGTTTGTTTTTGTGATTTTTCAAGAAAAATGACTAAGGCATGGAGAAATGGGTGAACTATAGAAAAAGGGATGAAAAAGAACTAAAGGATGAGCGCAAGGAGACCTCCACGGCCATGTAGCATCACACGAACCGTGGGAGGCCACTTGGAGAAGGCATTGGCAAGAGGAGCAAAAATGGAACCAAGTGTGGGCACACGGGGATCTACACGGCTCATGTGCTTCCACACGGACCGTGAGGCCCATCGTGGCCTCACACTTGGTGGTTGATGGCAGTGATAAGGAGCTAAAGGGAGGAGCACGAGATCAAGGCATGTCCCACGGTACGTTTCACGGACAGTGGGAAGCGAGACGGGTCGTGCCACCTGCCCTCAAAGTGACGTAAATGGCCTATCACCGTTGAAAATCACACACAGCAAACAAGTAGCAGCAGACGAGGCCTGTCATGGGTCGTGTGACCAAGCACGGTCCATGACGTGGGCCGTAGTGATGATGAGAGTGGCGAAATGCTCAAGAGAAAGGAGACGGTCCGTTTCACAGACCGTTAGCAGTCGCATGGGCCATATATCTACACGTGGCGCAACATTAGAGTGAAGATTTTTTAAGGCCAAGTCTGAGCACACAGACTGTCTACCGTCACAAGGGTCGTGCGGTGGCCCATGTCTATGCCGACGTGATTTTTCCTATTTTAAATCGGATTAGGTTGTCCTTGTATATAAATAGTATTTTTATTTCGTTTTAACTTAGTCTTAAACGGTTGTAGATAGAAAACACAAGAGAACACTATTTTCCTTGTAATTTCGATAAACTTTGGGATTTTCCTTATCTTGTTCAAGATTGTGACCCGTGGACTCATTGATTCTTCAATAGTAAGTTTTTTATTATGAATTCTCTGTATCATTATGGGTCATCTCTCTCGAATATGCTAAGTTCTTTATTATGAATTCTCTGTATGATTGTGAGTCATCTCTCTCAAATATGCTAGGCTAAACCCACAACTAGGGTTGTAGGAACCATGACAAGTCAATAAGATAGACGAATATGGGGTAAATCTTGGGATTGATTAGCGTATATATCGTGGTAATCTTCATTATAATTTCTCCCTTAATGAGTTGACGCATTAGGGTAAGCCTGTATTCATTACATGCCCGAAAGGGATGTTTTGATTAGGAAAAGAGTTCTACGACGGAAATTCGAGGTTTTTAGCCTAGTCTAAGTACTTGAGACCGAAAGGTGAGAGTATTATGGGATTGACAACAAGGGTTAGTAAGTATACGTTCTGAGACTGAAAGGTGATGAATGATATGCATCTAAGAAGGACCGAGAGGTGACTTAGGCGTTACATAACTTGTTAGATCTTGTATACGTAATCATGAATGAATTTACCACTAGATTCGGCTATCGCATTAGATGTCATGGGGAACACAATCTTAGCTTTGCGTTAATCGGTTAAAATCCAGTTGTTTTGTACTCATTTGTTACTTTACTTTAATAAGTTAGTTCATAAAAACCAAAATCCCCCCCCCCCCGGTTTAATTTATGCATTTTTGTTTTGGGAATAGATATTACATCTGAAACGATGCTAATAGATTTTTTCTCACGCATTCCCTGTGGGATCGACCTCAACTCTGGTTGAGTTCTATATTTGATCAGACCGCCTTACTATTCCTTTTGGAGTGTAAATTTGGGCGTATCAGAGGGGAAATGGTCCATCTAGACCATTCATTCAATAGAAAGCTTGATTTTGAAGTCCCTGATGATACTTGATCAAATTATAGAATATAGAGAGCATATAAAATATACAGGTAACACAAATACACCTGCAGATAATGTATCAGGAATACCACAAGTAAATGAGCAACTTACTGAGAACAGACCCAATCTCCTTTCTTCATTTCAACATATTGTTTAGGCATTTCACCCCTGCAGAGAAGCATGGTGCATTTCCAGTGAGCATCAAAACATTCATCTTAGAATATAACATTGAAAAATGAACACCTCATCCCAATGCATTTCAGTTTATAAGCAACAAGAAAAATCATAAAATAGAAAAGATGAAATCTTCAAATCAAAACTCAAAACCTCTTACAAGTGCATTGTTTTTAAGTAAGGTAGAAACGCAATTATTCGCTTGAATAAATCAGTAAGAGCAGCCACTGAACACAGAAGTTACAGTAACCACCACATCTGCACTACACACCAGTATGGTACTAATTTTCTCAACTTACCACGCCTTATCCTCGGCCGCTTAGAGTTTAAGCTGAATGCATGCAATTTGCATGTATTAGATATGGTTAATCAAGTTTAGATAGAATCAATATTGTCCAGCCTACACCTTTGTAGTCCAGAATAAGAGACGTACAAGTCATATCATATCAAAAGGACTCTTAAAATATTGATATCAAGACATATAAGTTCCACTGTACCTTGCATGAAGTCCAGTATTTTCTTTTTAAGAAAAAAAAATTCATTATAACCTCCAAGAAAACTTACTGAAGACCAGTTGAATCTCTTCTTTTCGTTTCAACATCTTCCAGACTAACAGGCTGTTTCTTTCTTGGAGAAGCCTCGGGGACAGGTGTTGGATGTTCAGGATCAACAGGTGTCTCACTTAATTCAACCAACTCTGAGAGCAATTGTCTTGCAGATACTTCAATAAGCTCTCTACCAGGAGGCATTGCTCCAGCTGATAAAACCGCAGAATCAAATGCATAAATAAGCAGGACTCGCACAATATCTATTGTACGTCCGACACCTTCAGACTCCTTTAATATCAAGTAAGCCCTATCACATGATCCACGGAGATTGCAAGCACCACATACCTGCAAGTAAGCTCCTTACGTAAAACCTCAAAGAATATGTTCACAGAAAGAAGTCAAATGACCCTTGAACTGCAATGAATCTAATTTGACCAGGAAAAAGAAATTCAAAGGCAAGGACATCCAATAATTTGAAAGGAAAGTCACCTTTCCTTCGTCGAGATTTAGATGAATCCTTAACCTTTTCGCAGAGTTAACAACCTTCCTGAATAGATTAGGACAGCCCATTTCCACAACTCTCTGCATATCTTGAGTGGACAACTTTCTGCAAAGTACAATCAAGTTCTTTCATAATCTCAGGTGAGGTGGGAATTGCAACACATAGTGCCAGCAGATATTAAGGTCTATGACTTTCCTCGGGAAGAAAATATTCAGAAAGTTTTGACAACCATTACAGACAACTTCCCAGCAAAATGGGTTATATCATGGGCCTTTATTATCATCATTATCCACTTTTCTTCTTTTTGTTTTAGCCTCTTGAAATTCTGGAAACTAAGCTAGCTAATGGCCATATATTTTAGATCAGATTTTGAGAATTTCTCTTTAACTCCCATGAAATTTGATCTTCAAATATTTTGAAGTTCCCAGAACTGTTCTGAAACCTAACTTCCACTCATAACACCTCAAATTTTCTTCGATTAAGATGTATGTCCTAACACAACTTCAAAAACTCAAAATTTCAGGTATCGCGAAAAAATCCGCCCAAACGAGAGACAACATTTAAGCCTATAAGTATCTCAATTTACAACTTTCAGAAATGAAACACTATTTCTTCACTATTTTACTTAATTTCACGGCGAACAAGGTGTAAAATAACAGCTGAAGTGTTTCAAACAAAAAAAAAGCAGCAGGAGCTATCTCACTTGAAAATGTCGTATCGATCGCGAGAGAAGTCAAGGCACGCGTCTTTCAACAAAGTCATATTCGTATAGATGCTCCCATCACCGTCTTCACCCGTGCTCTCACTTTCTGTAATGTATCCTTTGCTTTTCAAACGGTCCACGAAAGCAACCCATTCTGGCCATGGATGATTTTTAGGACTGACCAGTTGTTCGGTTGTATTGGTCTCGAGTGTAGTTGAGGTACAATTATAACTGCGGAACCGTACAAAAGCGGAAGACAATGGCTTTGTGAAACGAATTGGAGAGAATGGAGAAGAGATATTCGTAGGCTTGTTACAGTTACGAACAACAGAAGGTCCGAGGAGAAAGAACAATCTAGAAGCTGACATTTTAAGGGAGGGTTTTCAGAACACCATGGAATCTGAGGTTGAAGAAAGTATAGGGTTTTTGATAGGGTTTTGGAGTTCAAATGAGATCAATTTTCGTTGCCACTGGCATTGCCTAATAGATGGAAAATATTTTAAATATGTGTATTAAATATAATAATAATAATAATAATAATATTGACATCGCGTTGAATTCTATTTAACAAAAAGCACATCATATTAAAGATTTTTTCATACTCATAATTTAAACTTGAGATCTCTTACCTAAGGAAGGAACATACTAGTTAATTGAAATATTCAATATAGTATTAAGAATTAATATAGTTATAAAAAAATATAAAATAGCATCCTTTAATCATAAAAAGTTATTTTTTCAATTAAATTTTTGATGAAAAGATTTCTTCTAACAAAACACTAAATGATTTTCTCATTAATTATTTTTTAAAAATATCTATAATAAGTAATCATTATTTTAGAACTTTGTTAAGAACTAATAAGTTTCATAGAAGTATTAACAATTGTTTTTTAAGTTTCGTTAGTATTTAGTGATACATTATTTATTTGTATCCCATTAATTTTAATGTTGCTAAATACATTTTAATGCTTAACCAAGTCTTAATTAAGTTCTTATTCATAGTGATTCTATTTGATGTAGTGATTGAAACAAATATAAATAACTTTACTATCAATTTATATAATCATCAATTTTTATACTCAAGTAAGTATATCACAATAATTAATCAATCAATCATTTTCTTTTGTATTTTTGTAAGAAGAGTAATGCACAAAGATAGAAATAATTAATGTAAATATGATGATTCATATGCTATTGTCATAAATAAAAGATGTTGGTTGATTTCTGATGAACCAAAATTAGATTGCCTAATCAATTTTTCATTACTAATTTACATATTTTTCCAAAGAAATGTTATCTAAAAATAGCAAAAACACAATGGGTGTCTTGTAACATTTGCAGAAATTTCGAAATACCTTTTATACGTATGTAATTTTTGGATATATGCATTGTATGTGTATTTATATTAATTAATATAATTTTTTTAAATAATATAAAAATACGTAAATAATAAGTAATTATATAAAATTTGAAAGAAAGTAGTTATAAATAAAACTTACACGGCCGTTGAATGCTACATTTAGTTATAAGGATTTCAAGTGTTTGTCTGTGAAATTTTCGTTCTTCGATATGTTATCTTTTTTTTCAATTTCATAATGTAATATTATTTTCTTCGCAATTTCTTTTATACTAATTTAACATATGTGTTTTGCACGTGTACATTGCGTCGATAGAAAATGAATAAGATAACGATTTGCTTAGAAAAACTATAAGTGTCATTCTAAATGGAATATTTGGTTAAGTAATAAAAATGAATTTCATCAAAATTCGGAAAAGTAATCTATAGATAAAGTAAAAGTTAAGTTTTATAAATAAAACCTACATGGCCGTTAAATGGTATATTCAATTCTAAGAACTTTCAAGTATTCAACTGCGAAAATTTTGTTCTTTGATATGCTATTTATTTTTTCCAATTTCAAAATGTAAGATCATTTTCTTCTCAATTTCTTTTATACTAGTTTAACGTGTGTGTGTTTGCACGTGTACATTCCGTCTATGCAAAATAAATAAGAATAGCTTAGAAAAACTATTTATGTCATACTACATGCAATATTTGGTTAAGTAAAAAAAATGAATTTCGTCAAATTTCGGAAAAGTAATCTATATATAGAGTAAAAATTATGTTTTAAGCATTATAAATAAGACGTATATGATCGTTGAATGTTACATTCAGTTCTAAGAACTTTCAAGTGTCCGCCTACGAAATCTTCGTTCTTTGATGTGCTATCTTTTTTTTTCAATTTTAGAATGTAAGACTATTTTCTTCTCAATTTCTTTTGTAATGGTTTAACGTACGTACTTTGCATGTGTACATTGCATCGATACAAAATAAATAAAAAAAATAATTTGCTTAGAAAAGACTATAAATGTCATACTAAATGCAATATTTGGTTAGATAATAAAAATGAATTTCGTTAGATTTAGAAAAAGTAATCTAAAGAGTAAATTTGTATTTTTAAGGATTATAAACAAAAATTAAATTGGTTTTATAGGATGAAAATAATTATAAAGAATAAATTGATTATTTTAACAACTTTAGAATTAATTGTTAACAACTTGACATCAAGAAGAGATGAAGAATACATATTTAACAAAAATTAAATTGGTTTTATTGGATGAAAATAATTATAAAGAATAAATTGATTATTTTAACAACTTTAGAATTAATTGTTAACAACTTGACATCAAGA
>JAPFFP010000070.1:25714526-25729263 GCA_026153255.1 Solanum medicagineum
TAATGTAGAGGAGAATGGGTAATACGACTGCAAAAGTAGTAGATATATTAAGGTAAAATTTTAACAAAGAATTAAAAGATAAATTATAATTATTTAAAATTAAGTAAGGATATAGATTGAAGACCCAAAAATAAAAAAGGTAAACATTTGGAATACCACCAAATTGATGATTTCAACGAGTGAGGATTTTTATGATTATAAAATCGTGAAACTAAGTCATATCATAACCATACCATGTAATTAAAGAAACAATAAAAATAAATGAAATTTTATTACTAATCATATCATGAAAAATCACCATCTAAACAAGCTGTGAATCGATAAATTATTTTCAACTTAATTTTATAATAGAAATACTATATGATCTTAATTCACAATTATTACACTCGTATACTAGAAAATTAATGTTAACTCTATGACCCTTGATGCACATTTTTTATGACAATGGAATAGGTGGTCATAGAATTGGATGCTTAATTCAACTTCATAAGAATAAAGTAATCACTAATTAGGGTATCAAAGTACAATTGGCTCGTTATCTATTAAAGAAAATTCCACGTGGTTGGCCATTCATGGCAGGCATCACATCAAATTCCAAAATGAAAATGAGTACTTATGTAAGATAAACCTAACTCTAAATGAGGACTCGACTCCCCTTTATTTCTTTTCTCGCCATTTTTCTAAGTTTCTATCTTAATGTTTGATGTTTGACGCATAACAATGACTAATATTTAATTAATCAGATATATTTTTTATATAATTTAATTAAATTTTAATCACCAAACTTAAATTTATGTCACGGAAAAAATCCTTCCCCCTTGTTATAGATGGGCTTCAGGTTTAGACACCAATAAGAATCAACTTTCATTTGATTAGAAATCTACATTCAATGACTTCAGCATAGATATAACAAAAACTCAATTTTATGTGATGACTTCGATCATTTAAAATAAATTTATTTTTAGATACATTTAGGCTTATTAAAAAACTCCTAGTATTATTATTATTACTATTAATATTTGTAGATATTCAATTTATTTTTTACTTTATTTTCATTAGATTGAGAAGTGTGAAATGGTACTTCTCAGTCTCATCTCATGTGACATAATTTTTTTAATTTATCTCAAAAAAAATCAGATTATTGTACTTAAAAATAATTTTATTTTATTTTATTTTATACTTACCAAAATTAAACCTCAGCCACATAGATATTTAAAAATTATTTTATATCATAATTTTTTTTTCTTACAAGGAGAAAGAATTAGAAAGCCCGGGTAAAGGGGTTGTATAAAGGAGAGAACATCGTGAAGCATCGACCAAAAATCTGAAATGGAACATCTTTTGGGTCTTCTGAAAATACGAGTTAAGAAAGGTGTAAATCTCGCTGTTCGTGATGTTCGCGGCAGCGATAGCTACATCGTGTTCAAGATGGATAAACAGGTACCAATTCCACAAATTCCTCTTTTTTGAATTGTTCCATATTTAATTTTTATCGGAATTTTGGTCGTCTATTGTGTTTTTAATGTTTGATGTTTGTTGGTATAATCATTTATTGAGGAATTTTCAAATTTTGATGTAAGGAAAGTTACATAGAAATGAATGAGCATTTATCATCACTGTGTGTAATTTCCTTTTCTAGAATCTATGCATCTGGGTTTATAATCATTTTGCTTGACATCTGAAGGATCTAACATAAATTTGTGTGGAAATTACACTAAAAAGGTATCATCTATAGCTTTACTAGTTCACGTTTACAATGGGTCGTATGTTGGTTTCAGGTAGGGGTGGAGCCAGGTAGGTCCGAGGGGTTCATCTGGACCCTGTTTGATGGAAAATTACACTGTGTTAAAATTGTTTTCGTGTATATATATGGTAGATGTTGAACCTCCATGGGTGAAAATCCTGAAAGGTGTGGGGTGGGATGTTCTTGCTCCTTTTCGACTGAGGTGTAAGGAAGGTAGGAGTGGGTGATAGTTCATCGACTTTGGTGGATTGGTAAGGAGAAACTTACATGCCCGGGGTTTTTGCATCACTCGGAGAAGTTTTTTAGAATTTTTCGGGACTTGTCCATGTATTTTCTAGGATCTGGAAATTCTGAGATATCTGAAACCTTGTTGCTAGATCTTTGATTTGTTGTGCTATAATCTTCTTGCACTTCTCAGAGTTTATGAATTGAGCTGCGATTTTGTTACCCGTTTCATGTACTAAATTATGCCATAAGACAGCAATGTCTTTTTACTCTGTGACTTGTACTATCTGTTCTTTTGCCATAATGCATGTCTCAATTGGTACTTTGAGCTTCCCAAATCAGGGGGTGAAATGACAGCTACTATTGGACTAGCGGAAAGAAAAACATAAGGACTCGAATGCTTGGTTTTTCTTTTCATTCAATGCTCTGACTACTACGTTATTTTGTTATTAACTGCATGGAAGATGGGAAGCCACATATTTGTAATGGGTTGTAACTTGTGGGTTCTTCCTATTTGATGTATATGATTAATTGCTCTTAGACAGTTTCTTGACTTGCTTGTTTTCAACTTGAATGCAGAAAGTGAAGACCCGAGTTATAAAAGATAATGTTAATCCTGAGTGGAATGATGATTTAACTCTTTCTGTTAAAGATCCCAATCTTCCTGTTACGCTGGTAAAGTCTCTTGTTTGCTGGTTATCGTATGAGATCTTTTTGCAGAAAACATAACCATTTCTCGCTAATGATCACTTCGCTTGGTGCTTTCAAATGTTCCTACATAATACTATACGCTTTCCAGTGTTTGTATTTCTCGTTTATTTTGTCTTGTTTTTGCCTGTTTCCAGACTGTCTATGATCATGACACATTCAGCAAAGACGACAAAATGGGAGATGCAGAATTTGACATCAAACCATTGCTACAAGCTGTCAAGATGAACTTAAGTGACCTACCAGACGACACCATTATTACAAGAGTACAAGCGTCCCGATCTAACTGCCTGTCCGAAGAGTCTAATGTTGTATGGAAAGGTGGGCAGGTTGTGCAAGATATGTGCCTACGATTGAGAAATGTGGAATCTGGAGAGGTCGAGCTTCAACTTCAGTGGATCAACCTTTCTGGCTCCAAGGTTTTATAGAATATAGCGCGTGTTTGTTATCTGGTTGCAGTTAGCTGCAGTCTATGAACTGGTTTATGCTCCCACAACTGATCTCTGGTTGTAATAAATGGAGTTTGTTTTATAGAAGTTGAATAAAATACCTTCGCACACTGCACCAATCTGTTGCGCAAGGTTTCTAGCTTAACGAATATTTGGTTTGTTTATTCTGATCAAGTTTTTATGTATCAGTATAGTAATATAATAAACACTCAGTATATTAGTTTGCAGAGAAGTGCATATTATGGTGTTTAATATTTGTATTCTAAATCCCTTTTTTTAAAAAATTCAATTGTACCTTTTTCTGATAAACACTTACTTTTTTTTTCCGTTTATAAATATACTCCATGTATTCCATATTAATTAAATCTGTGAGGTAATACACAAAAAAAAAAAATTCCAGAAATTAAATCATAGTTTCCACTATTATCTTTTGTTAAATCATAAATACTTTCCCCCTCCATCTTTGTTTTGCGACGTTCAATAATATTTGTCTGGTTTATGAAATCAAGAAATAGTTTTATACTTAAGTTTTTTATTTACCTTTATTATTAATTATATTTATTTATTTATTACATTTTTCAAAACATTGTATTTATCATATTCAAAGGATGATTTGGTAAAATTATTTCTAATATTTATTATTTTTTAATCTCCGCGTCAAGTCAATAAGGATAAGTAAAGATAGGTCGAGCTTCAATAAATAACAAGATAAATATTAAAAAAAAATCTACGCATCCATCTTGAACTTTGAGTAAGGAAAAGTATAAAAAGTTCACTTAACATGAAATAGATAAAGTATTGCTTTCTGATTTGAAATACGACTTAATCAAAGATAAAAGTGATCACTAATAAGGATGTCAAAGTTGAAAGAAAAATAATATCTCGAAGGGAAAAAAATTTATCAAGTAGATTATTGGTAATGTGTTATTGATTTAGTGATTTTTTAGAAATGATTTTAATGTTTTTATTTATTGGGTTAGCGATGCTTGACAATTTGAGATTTTTCTTAATACATAAATTGATATCTAATAAAATTAATAAATTATACATATACAGAGTCTTTGACTTAGAGTTTAGTTTCAACTTTTATTTTTTACTATCTTAAATTCTTAACGACGAAGATGCAATTTGTCAACTAAAAGTATCTGAATCATTTGATTTGTCGTTTTATTCTAATTAATTTTCAATGACTTTATTTTATGTGAAATCTTAATAAATCGACCTGATAATGATCAATAACGATAAATCAATATGTTAATTATTCTATAGTAATTTGGTATACCTAAAAAATGATATAAATTGCGTCGATAGACTTCAAAATCCATCCATACGCAAGCCTAATCACTAATGAAAATATCAAAACGTCATTGGCTCGTTTTTAAGATCAAAAAGGGTATGCCACGTGGTTGGCCATTAGTGGCAGGCCTCACCTCAAATACCTAATTAAAACACCAAACACATCCAATAATGTGCAAAGTAGTGGTAGCCAATAGTAGAATCAATAAGCAAATCTTGTTATAAAATATTATCTGAATTAAGTGAAATAAATTTTAGAGCGGAATAAAAATAAAAAAATTAAACAAAAAAGGAAGAGAGGAGAAAATATGTTTATATCCGAATTTCTTTATGTATTCATTCTTCAACAAAGAAGGGCTATTTATAGCCCAAATTTTTATCAACAATTGATAAAATAACTGGGTCCCATAGCCCACTAACACCAATAACAATTATAATACTTTGTAACGAATCCCCCATTATACATAAGATTCCACTCAATTATTTCACCAAAATAAATTTCATTTTTTTCTATTAATTATCAATCATTTTTGTATTTTCTACAAAATTGACTTGTTAGAGGAGAACAACTTTTTTTTTCTTCTTTAATTTTTTATTTTAGAAAAAAGAAAAAGACCCTGTCTTTATAGACTCTTCAAGGAAAAGTTCATTTTGACTTTGTGTGCGTGGGGAGATTGCAACGGAAAATTCAACTACACCAGAATAATTAAGTTATAGTTGCTGATTCAAAGTACTTTAATTAAACGAAAGACAAAGAAAACGTAAAAATAGAAGTAATGATAAAATTAATTAACGATTATTATATTTTGTTAGAAGGTGCAAATAACACACATTAAAAATGAAATAAGAGAAGATAATTTGATATAATTTGATCATTTATCTTGTTAATCTACAGATCAGATTAATTCGTGGACATAAACCTATAATTTTTGTTAGAAAATTTTCTCAACATACTTATAATCACTTTTAATTCACGTGAACTTGCTAAAAGATTACTAACTCCTCATTTTACGAACCTAATAATAAGAGTCAAATTTCATTTTGAACAGGAATCTGTATTTGATTACATCAATCATGAAACTCAATCAAGCTTGATTGGCCTAGTGGTTAGTTCATTAGGTGCTTAAGCAAGTGTCTGGGTTCGATCTCCTCCTTGTGCATGAAGTAATCAATTGGCCAGCAACAAACCCTTAAATGAAGCTCAGATCTGCAGAGTATTAGTACTTGGCCTATCGGGTTGGGGCAGGGGATACCTTAATAAAGGTTGGGGGATACCTTAACAAAAAAATATCTAGGGGATACCTTAATAAAGGTTGGGGGATACTTTAATAAAAAAATATCTTAGAATTATTTTAGTTTTAAAAGTATTGTTTTTAATATCATGTCAAATTAAAGAATGCTATATAAAATGAGAGGGAGTATAATTTTCGCCGCAAATTATATAGAAGATAAAAATAATTAATACTAAAGTATTAAAAAAAAAAAAGGAATATAGGCGGGTTTTATAAAGGAAGGAGTAGGGGCGGCTTTAACTAGCAAGAACATCAAAAAGCATTGACCAAAATTTTGAAATGGAAAATCTTTTGGGTCTTCTGAGAGTACGAGTCAAGAGAGGTGTTAATCTGGCTGTTCGTGATGTTCGCAGCAGTGATCCCTACGTTGTCATCAAAATGGCTAAACAGGTTCCAATTCCGCTAATTCTGTATTTTATTTTTTTTATCGGATCTTTGGTGTATTACTGTGATTTTAATGTTTGATGTTTGCTGTTATGATCATTCATGGAGGAGTTTTCAAATTTTATGCAAGGAAAGTTACATTTAAGTCTATCAGCATTGATCATCCAGTGGCTGTAATTTTCTTTTCTTGAATTTATGAATCTGGGTTTATAATCGTTAGCTTGACATCTGAAGGATCTATCCAAAATTTTGTTTCGGAAATTAGACTAGAAAGATATCATCTTTAGCGTTACCATTTCATGTTTTGACAATGGGTTCCGTTTTATTGGGATTTATTAATGTTGCAATCACAAGTGAAAAAAGGACGCAGCCCTTTCCCATTTTCCCCATTCTTACCCAGTTTAAATTAATTTTTTTTTTTTTTTGGAAATTGGAAGCAGTTAATAATTCATATTCTGGCATGTACATAATGAGAACTTCATAAATTACAGGGTTTGATTTTGAATTTCGTGGCTGTTCTGGTTACAATCTTTTTTTTGGAAGTCTTCTGATGGTATTATCCAAATCAAATGGATTATCTCCTGTTATTAATATTCTTTTCAGATGTCCTTTTAAGTCATGAGTTCTACAAAAGGATTAGAGTGTCGTCGTCGAAGAGGGAATGTTCATTTAGTAGTTTTTGCTTAATACTAAGAGGACTTTGATGTTTGAATGTGTAAGGTGTGCTATTGTAGTTCTTGTCTTGCGAAAGTTCTGAATTTGATGTTCTATGTGTTCAATCTGGAGCTATAAACCCTTTTGGCTGATGCAAAATTGTGAAGTTTACACCATGATAAGTCTAGCTATGGTAGGACCAAGGCACTGTTGTTTTTTTTTTTTTATAACAAGAGGAACCTGTAGCGACTACCTTTTGGGTGTGCACAGGGCAAACTTCCGCTCCTATGTAATAAATAGCTCACAAACCATATAGGAAAGGTAACTTGCACTAAGCAAGCTCGTGCCAAGGCACTATTCATACACAATCAAAATTATTTTTTATGTATATATTGTAGATGTTGAAGGGTAAAAATCCTGAGAGGTGATGTTCTTGCTCCTCTTCGACTGCGGTGTAAGGAAGGTAGGAGTAGGTGATAGCTCATTGACTTTGGTGGTCTGGTATGGAGAAACTTACATGCCCCAGGTGTTTGCATCACTCGGGATAGTTTTGAGAATTTTTTTGGTACTTGTCCATGTACTTTCTAGGATTCAGAAAGCTGCTGCAACCAGATAGATAAATTCTAAGATATCAGCGACCTTAGTGCCAAATCTTTTGAATTATTTATGATCTTTTGCTACTCCTCAGAAGCTTACAAAGAGAGCAGCGGTTTTGTTACCTGTTTCATGTTCTAAATTAAGGCCACAGGATAGCGATGTCTTTAATACTCTGTGACTTGTAAATATCTAGGTTTTTTCCCATAATGCATGACCCAATTTGTACTTTGAACCTCCCAAATCAGTGGGTGAAATGACAGCTATTACCATACTAATGGAAAAAAACATAAGGACTCGAATACTTGGCTCTTCTTTTCATTCAATGCTCTCGCTACTGTGTTGTTTTGTTATTAACTACATGGAAGATGGGAAGCCACAAATTTGAATGTGTTGTAAATTGTGAATTCTTCCTATTTGATGTATACTAAATATTATTTATTGCTCTCAGATAATCTTTTGACTTGCCTATTTTTCAACTTGAACGCAGAAATTGAAGACCCGAGTTGTAAAAAAGGATGTTAATCCTGAGTGGCATGAAGATTTAACTCTTTCTATTGCAGATCCCAATCTTCCTGTTACACTGGTACAGTTTCTTGTCTGCTGGTTATCATATAAGATGAGACCCTATCTGTTTCGCAGAAAACATAAACATTTCTCGCTATTGATCAGTTACTGGGTGCTTTCAAATATTCCTACATAATATACACTCTCCAATGTTCATATTTCTTGTTTATGTTTTCTTGTTTCTGCCTGTTTTCAGACTGTCTATGATCACGACTTGTTCACCAAAGATGACAAAATGGGAGATGCAGAATTCGACATCAGACCATTTCTGGAGGCTCTCAAGATGGACTCAAGTGGGCTCCCAGATGGCACCATTGTTACAAGAATACAGCCGTGCAGATCTAACTACCTGTCCGAAGAGTCTAATGTTGTATGGAAAGATGGACAGATTGTGCAAGATATGTGCCTAAGATTGAGAAATGTGGAATGTGGAGAGGTCGAACTTCAACTTCAGTGGATCAACCTTCCTGGTTCTAAAGGTTTATAGAATATAGCGTGTTAATATACATCTGGTTGCAGTTAACTGCAGTCTATAAACTGGTTTGCGCTCTCACAATTGATCTCTGGTTGTGATAAATGGAATTTGTTATATAGAAGTTCAATTAATTTATCTTTGCACACTGCAACAATCTTTTGTACAAGGTTTCTAAAAATGTGATTTGAATATCCTCGTCAATTTTTTCTTGTATTTTATTGGTATTATTGTAGTTATGTATGGCAAATACTCAATTTACAGGTTTGCTGGAAAAGCACATGCTTTTGTGTGCATATTATGGTATTTAATATTTGCCAGATTCCACTTGTGGGATTTCATTGGGTATGTTGTTTTTATGCTTGTCCTTGTGAGCAATTGAATGTGAACTTCTGAGACGACTCAAATGGTTCTCCCTTCTTTTCTTCCCAAATATATCTTCATTGATTATAAGACATTCCATGTTTGCCCCTATTTTGTTTCGATCTTTAATTTTGCCCCTCGAAGCGCATAACTTTTTACGCGGGACATGATGTTATCTTATAAGTTATGCACCTTGCCCTTAAAATACTTGTCCATCTAGGTATAAGTTGGATTTCTATGGGGGAAAAATCAAGAACCAATTTATTAGAACTTAGAAGGGAAGAAAAATTAAAGAGTAGCTTATTTGAAGGAGAAAGTGCAATTAAATGTTTGTTCTCGCTAAAGAAAAATAAAGAGCAAATTTCATAAATGACAAACATATAAATTTAATTATGCTACATAGCTATAGTCTGGGTAATTACATTTCATAACTATAGTTATAGCAGCATTGTATAATATGCACAATATTTGTATACGTTTGTATAATTCGCTATACAGTTCGCAGTGTTTGTACATTTCGGTATACAATTTGATTTGCGTACAACTTTTGTATAAATCATGCGAATTATACAAAACTCAAACTGTAATTACAACTAGTATGTTTGCTTATCCGCGTAATTTTTCCAAAAATAAAGGATTTGAAGTTCTTTTATGCTAATTAATTTCATTACTAATATATCTTGGACCAGAACCCCTATATAGTAACTATATACATATGTATGAGCATGTTTCAGTGAATGTGTGTGTGAATGGGACACATAGATATCAGTAATATGAGAGGAGGAAAGAGAAGAATAGACAGACTTGTCCAGTAGAGGTAGATGACAAAAAAATTGAGAAATTCAAAGTTTCATCTTCACTTAAATTTTGTATAAAAATCCCAAAAGATTGGTCTAAATATTTATTATACTATTACTTCTCTATTAAGAGCACGCAATTTCTTATAAAAGTAACAAATCCAAATTTGAACCAAAGCGGACCAACCCTCAGAGAAAACGGTGAAGATAAAGAATGAAAAGAGACAAAATCACCTATATTCAGGAGTGAAGCTTTCGATTTGATCTAACTCAGTAATTTTGTATCAACTCTTGAAACTTCGAGTAATGTTAAAAGATAGAAATAATTAAGTTCACAATCAAATATTTATATAATTTGAACTCTAAATATATTAATGAATCATAAATATTTTTATAAAATAATCGAGATGTACGTGAGTAAAAATGCATTGGCCTTTTGTAGTCCACGGGAAACATAACTATTATACATTTGCTAAGACCAATATATAGCAGTTTGTGCAAATTAAACATAATGTTAGTTTTTGGGAGTCCAAGAGAGTTGTGACACGATAATCTTAATTTGCTCCAATTTGCCACTGATATCCATCATTCATTTCAACGCATGCTTCTGCTTTTATAACTTCTAGGACATTATTTTACCATTATCTCTATCTTCCTTCTAAGAATAACATTTACTATTTCATAGCCGCCAATCACCTTTCACTTCAAAGTATTAATTGGTTACCATTTGGAGTTTCCATCTCAAGAAAGGTTGGAAATTATGTTTGTACACTAAAACTCTGGCTATTTAGAGAATTCGAGGAAGAGTCTCATCACAATGATCTATTGTACGTAATTTTACTTTAGATTTCTGCTAGAGGCTGTTTCTAACAAGACTTGAACCTGTGACCCCGTAGTCACCTGACAACAATTTCACCAAAAGGATAAGCCCAGTGCACTAAAACTCTCGCTATGTGCAGGGTCTGGGAAGGATCCGACCATGAGGGTCTACTGTAAGCAGTCTTACCTTAAAATTCTGCCATAGGCTATTTCCATGGTTTGAACCCGTGACCTCTTGATCACATGATAGTTTACCAGTTACTCCAAGATAAAAATGCATGATGGTGTGTATTGATTAGTAGGAATAAAATCGTTGCGTTTTTGCCATCTCTTGACAAAGTGAGTTGATGATATATTGAACTCCTCCTATCGGAGGTGTGTGAACCTTGACAAACTCGAAGGGGCAGAAATTGGACGCAAAAATTTTTGATTGTTAAGTTATAGCAGGATAGAGCTATATCCAACAACTTCACTGCATTTGGTTCAATTTGCACCAAAGTAAATTAAGTTGTCTTCAAAGAGTCCGTTTCTTTTCGTTGAGCAAAAATAATTATGTCATTACAGTGGATAATACTGTCAAAAATTGTTATACAATGATTAATAATGTATGAATTATAATGTGGAAAATAATAATACATGAAATGTTATATAATAGCTACTTATTTTAAGAAAATTGTTATCTTCAGGTAATTTATCTCTAGCATAAGATTATGTATACAAGAAAATTTTTACTATCCTGTTTAATTAAATATAATACCACATAAGTTAATTATCCAGAAATTATTTTTATCTCCATTTTCAGAACCTAAATAGAAGACATTTTTTTCACATTAATAGCGAGGGGCAATACTGCCTTAGTATCATTTTCACATTCATAGGAATGTCAAATGTGCATGCCTTGGCAAGGGCAGAAAGGCAAAAGAAATAAAGTGAAATCTTTTTATGATAACATTGTTTATTCATATATTTACCATTATAACAAAATATTGTTATATAGTACATAATATATAAATATCGATTTTTATGAAATATAATCATTATAGTGAAATGTTATTAAGAGGTTTGAGTGTATTTCTGACAGGATATACAATTATATTACTTTTTATGTCTCAGTTTATTTGTTTTTGCTTTTCATTTTAATTGTTTGAAAAAGAACGTTTTCTTTCTTTTTAACTCTTCCGCATATTTCTAGTTTAAGACAATAAACTTTAAATCAAGTTAAAAAATTAGACAAATAAATTTGAAATGTTGCAAGTTATTTAGGGGTTTTGGGTGTGACGTATAAGTTATAATTATTTTATCTCATGTTTGGTTGGAGGTATAAGATAATTCTTAGATTATTTATTTCATAATTTTTGTTTTTAATGATGAGATTTTATTATATATATATGATGGAATAACTTATTCCAAATTAACTTATTCTGGACTAATTATCCTGGAATAACATTTGGTGAACCAGACGAGAATGATCAAGAAGTTATTATATATATATATGTGTGTGATGAGATAATTTATCCAGACTAACTTATTCAGGGATTAATTATTATGAAATAACATGGTGTGAACCAAAATGGCGAGAGTGATCAAGAAAAGGGGATAAAAATAAACAGCAGAGGAACAGGCGTAGCCCATGAAGAGGGCAGGAGCCAAAAAGCCAAAAACAAGATGAAGATGACTTGAAAAAGAAAGTTCCGGCAAACAAGTACTTACAGGGACACCACCTCCAACCAAAATGCTTTTTCTCTACACAACCATTGAAGATAGAGCCATATACCAAATTACCAATTTATAAGACCCCATTTTTCTTTCTTTCTTTTCAAATCCAAACACAGCTCAAAACAAAGAAGAAAAGAACAAAGAGGGTAAATAGGCAAAAATATAATTAGAAAAATCCCCCCTTTGCTTTGGAGACTGCAAGCTTGCTCGCAACTCTCAAAGCTGTATTCTTTCTATATTCCTCCTTTCTGCAGAATCCCCACAACCCCATAAACCAAAACACATGCTCTTTGCTTATATTTACCAACCCCATTTCCCCTTCCTTGCTAAACTTTCTTCTATTTCCCTACTTCTAAACCTTCCTTGTATGTTTTCTTGATTTGGGTATTTCAACAACTTACCAAAGATGATAACTTTATCTGATTTCTACCATGTTATGACTGCTGTTGTGCCACTTTATGTAGCTATGATACTAGCTTATGGCTCTGTTAAGTGGTGGAAAATTTTCTCACCAGACCAGTGTTCTGGAATCAACAGATTTGTGGCACTTTTTGCAGTTCCACTTCTGTCTTTCCACTTTATAGCTGCTAATGATCCTTACACTATGAACTTAAGATTCATTGCTGCAGACACTCTGCAGAAACTTATTGTTCTTGGGGTTCTTGCTGTTTGGGCTAATTTGAGCAGAAGGGGTAGTTTGGAATGGAGTATTACACTTTTTTCTCTGTCAACACTTCCAAATACTTTAGTTATGGGTATTCCTTTGTTAAAAGGAATGTATGGTGATTTCTCTGGAAGCTTAATGGTGCAAATAGTTGTACTACAGTGTATCATTTGGTACACTTTGATGCTTTTTATGTTTGAGTTTAGAGGTGCAAGAATGCTAATTTCTGAGCAATTTCCTGATACTGCTGGCTCAATTGTCTCTATTCATGTTGATTCTGATGTCATGTCATTAGATGGTAGACAAGTTTTGGAGACTGAAGCTGAATTAAAAGAAGATGGAAAGCTTCATGTCACTGTAAGAAAATCAAATGCATCAAGGTCTGACATATTCTCAAGAAGGTCAGGGGGATTTTCTTCTACTACACCAAGGCCATCAAATTTAACCAATGCAGAGATTTACTCTCTGCAGTCATCAAGAAATCCAACCCCAAGAGGGTCTAGTTTCAACCATACTGATTTTTACTCAATGGTGGCTGGTACTGGTGGAAGGAACTCAAACTTTGGTGCAAATGATGTTTATGGTATGTCTAATAATTCAAGAGGGCCAACTCCAAGGCCTTCAAATTATGAAGAAGAAAGTGGAAAATCAAGATTCAATAATTACCATGGTGGAGGAGCAGCAGCACAGAGTAATAATAATAGTAATACTCATTATCCAGCACCCAATCCTGGCATGTTTTCACCTAGTAACAATGGCAACAAAGCACTCAAGAAAGCAAAGGGAGATCAAGAAGGTGGCAAGGATCTTCATATGTTTGTTTGGAGTTCAAGTAACTCTCCTGTTTCTGATGTTTTTGGAGGCCATGATTATGCAGCTAATTTAGACCAATCTACACCTAATAAGGATGTGAGAATACCTATCTCTCCTGGAAAAGGTATTTCAATTAGCTTTTTCCTTTTTTTTTTTCTTTTCTCGCTACCAGGTAACTTTGTCTATCGTGTTAAAGATTAGATTCGAACCTGAAGCCTCATGGCTTGGACTATGTTGTTCCTAATTTTGTTTTTCTAATTAGTTGAGGGGCAAAGAAACAATAATCAAGAAAACTACATGGATAGAGATGATTTCAGCTTTGCAAATAGAGATGGAGCTGATCAAATGAACAACCAAGATGGTGAAAAAGCTGGAGAAAATAAAGCAAAAGTCATGCCACCAACAAGTGTAATGACTAGGCTCATACTCATCATGGTTTGGAGGAAACTTATTAGGAACCCAAACACTTACTCAAGCTTGTTTGGCCTTGCTTGGTCTCTAATTTCGTTCAGGTTAACTTACCTAATTTGAACATTTTTAATTTTTATTTCTTGGGTTTAGTACATATTCCAATAATGAGTGTTTTTCAGAAATATTCTTTCTATATCTATGAAACAGTGATAAAGATCGATGTACATTAGAGTCCATTGATGAAATTTCATTGAGTATGTTATCGTTGTAGTAAATATTCTGATTATTAAAAAAATGTAGGTGGAATTTGAAGATGCCTGCTATAATTGCAAAGTCAATATCTATACTGTCAGATGCAGGACTTGGCATGGCAATGTTCAGTCTTGGTGAGTACTTCCATTATTTCCTCAAGGAGGCCATTATATTATGTCCTTTTTTAAGATTAGTATTAATTAAATTGTTTGTTAAGAAGGGGGGAGCGTGCAAAAAAGCAAAGTTAACCAACAGTATGGTCATCATAACAAATCTCTCTCTTTCTCTCTCTTTATATCTTTAATTAAATCTTCTTTACCCCATCTCAATGTTTTCTCATTTCTCTAAACCTTCCTTTTCTCAATGGCTACAATCATGATAACTACTACTGGTAGTAACATCCCACTAGTGGATGTGATGATGCCATGCACTTTTCTTTTTTAATATTGTGATATTCAAGTCAGTTTATATGCATTTTGATACATAGATATGAGTAATATACTTGTCAATCTTGTGT
>JAPFFP010000070.1:25742615-25754616 GCA_026153255.1 Solanum medicagineum
TTTGATATTTTTAGATACTTTTTCAGACCTATTGCCAATACTAAGTAGCAGTCAAAAATTTGTATCCATTTTTCCTAGTTTGAGTTTTGTATAATTCGCACGATTTATATAAACGTTTTACGTGCTTATACAAAAATTGTGCGCAAATCAAATTGTATAATAAAATATACAAACATTGTGCGGTTTGTATTTTTACAAATGCTACAAAAATTATAGATTGTATAGTGAATTATACAAATATTGCGCGAATTATACAAACGTTGCTTTCTAGAAAATTAAATATTTTACACTAAAGGGTGTTTGGTGTGAAGGAAAATATTCTCTTAAAAAACAATTGAGTTTTTTTTTTAAAAAAAAATAGTATTTGGTAAGTAAGCTAAACATTAATCCAAAAATACTTATATATAAAGTAACAAAATAAAACATGATTGAAATGTGGTAGAAAGTGAGAGTTAGGAGGCGGTAGAATTTAGCAGCGTTTGGTGAGTAGGAAGAAAACGTATCAGGAACATAAATCATGAAACTTATTTTCAGTACATAATTGCGAAAGCCATTTCATCTTTTTTAATAATATGCAAAAAAAAAAAAAAAAGAGAGTTTGAATATATATATATATATATAAAAGAAGTGACTTATAAGGAAAAAAAGAAAGGCATTTTATATTTTTAAGCCAAAATAATAATTAATATATTTTTAGATCAAAATATTAAATTTTAACAATAATTGATTATAAAATCAAAATCATTTCCTCTCCCTCTATTCATTGGTCACTATTTCATTTTTCGAGTTCAATTTGGCTAAATTTCAAAGCAAAATTTAATACTCCCTTTATTCCATATTAAATAAACTTGTAAGGTAATGCACACATATTAAGAAAAACATTCAAAGATAAAATTCACATCATACTTTCTACTATTACCCATTGTGAAATTATAAATATGTAGTATAATTTATCTTCTAGAAAATATAAAACTTCAATAAATGAAAGGGCAAATACGCAAAAGGTTTCAAACATTCTTTTTGAGATTTGAACAATTCAACTATTTTGAATATTGAAAAATTTCTCAAAAATTCAATTAATTTCAGATAGGGGGAGTATTTAAAATTTAAAATTTTTATCATTGAAAATTATATAAAGAAACTATAAGTTGTAATTCTTCTATTAGTATGATGAAAAGTACATCTTAAAATGTTGATCAAAGTTCGTATAGTTTCACCTCAATAATTGAAATAATAACGAGTAAAAGTGAATGCAGAGTAACTAAAAAAAATGAACCATGCAAAAGACAAAATAAATATTCCTTGATTATATGATTGTATCACGTTCACCTTCCGCCTTCACGGCTTCAGTAGCGATCCCGTTTCTCTCTTTCAGCAATATAAGTAGCCGCCTGTTTTCCCATTTTCAATGCCATTCCGTTTCCCTTCCAATTCACAAAAAAGAGAAGCGATTTATCATTTAGCTGATTGATGAAGCAGAAAGGTAGAAACAATAACCGTAGATCCAGGAGTTTCTCCAGATCTCGTCTTGCCATTGAGGGTTTTTAGCATTTTTTTCTCTACCATATACTAATTCCCAATCCACATTATCTTCTTCAACCATTTCAAATCATCACATTAGTTTCGTCTATCATCAACCAACCATGGCTGCTGCTGCAGGTATGTTAGGACTGTTAAATCATCTCTTATGTTACGTACTTCGTTTGAATTGGACGGATTTGGTTGTGAAATGTTATGCGTAGGACAAGAGCGTGAGGTTCAAAAGAGTTATTGGATTGAACACACTGCGGAACTCACTGTCGAGGCTATGATGCTTGACTCTAAGGCTGCGGATCTCGACAAAGAAGAGAGACCTGAGGTATAGATAACCTTATGATTCATTTTATGAGATGTTGATGTCTATATCAGCTTTATCTTTCTTGGATGTATAAATTAGTTAGAAGATCGTCTTGGTTAAGAATTACTCTTTTGCAAGTCATTTTCAGTGATATACCATTTTGGAATGTATCCTTTTGTTCTGCAAAAAGCAAAAAAGGTGCTATGATGCTTGATTGTGTTTAGAAAGTTGTTATCCAGTCCCAAATACTTTTGATAACCAAATACTCGTTTACTAGTGGAGTTAAAATCCATACACATCAGCTTCAGATGTAAAACTGTTCCACCCGACTTCAATAAGATTCAGACACAAGGGATTGTAGTTGGTGAAGACTGATAGGAAGAAAACATCAGTTCTTTTGTAGGATTAATGGCAATAAAGAATAGTCACATTCAGTAATGACATCGGTCCCTAGTCACTGATGGAGCCGGGACCGACACACAGCCTAAATAATTGAAATATTTACCATGATTTCCACTGTAGTTATCTTCAACTCGTAACTTTTTGGACATTTCCCAGGCATTTTTCTATGTGTATATTGTCTTTGTGGAATGTCAATGTGAAGCTGTATTGATGATCCAGCGCTTGGTATGTAACTTAATTGGTTTAGGAATTCAGTAACTATGGGTGAGATTTCTGGTGTTATTCTTTGTCGCTCAGACAGGTTCAGTTCTAGTGTATGGCGGTTTTGCTCATAATTCAGACTGATGTATTACTGCCTCTCCCCTCTTGGAGGTCCAACTTCCCTTGAGTTTGTTGAATCTGTGTCCTACTTTGAGAGTAATTTAGCACTTTCTTAGTTCTTAATTTTGTTGCAGAACCACACGTTCATATTGATTTGTTTTGTGAGTTGCCATGATTACATGTATGACAATTTACCTATCTCCCCAAGATTTGAAACATTTGAATGGTCATATAGGTGCTCTCTCTGCTTCCGCCGTATGAGGGGAAAACTGTGTTGGAACTGGGTGCTGGTATTGGCCGTTTCACTGGTGAATTAGCCAAGGAAGCGGGGCAGCTTATAGCATTGGACTTCATCGAAGCCGCAATCCAGAAGGTTGTCGTCTGTTTTACCCTTCAGATATTTGCATTTTCTGTCACCATCCAAAACGTGCTGTCAATAAGGAGGGTTACTAGGATTAAGAAGAAAAGAAGAACTGGCTTAGAAGATTCATTTGTGATTTCTTCATAATTGATAAGTAATGATAAACTCATAGAATATGTTTGTATATGTCCTCATCTTTTAATGTGTTTCCTTGCAGAATGAAAGCATAAATGGACACAATAAGAATGTCAAGTTCATGTGTGCTGATGTGACTTCTCCAACATTGAATTTTTCACCGGAATCAGTGGATTTGATATTTTCTAACTGGCTACTGATGTATCTGTCTGATGAAGAGGTAACTTCTCTCTTTTATTTGCCTCATCTTCACTTAGAAAATCACTATAGTTGCATCTATACAAAGAACAAATCGCCAGTTAATTTGTGTCAAATTTGGATATAGATGTATGCAAGACTGGCTATGTGAAAATTAATAGATTAGCTAATATTCATCATGTTGGTTGGTTACTTTTGAGTATTTAAAGCAATTTCCTTTAAAAGTATCTATTTTAGTGGTGGTGTGGAGAGATCACGGTTAGGCAAAGCTTGAAATATACAGGCACATAGTTAAACTATGTTAGTTACACATATTTAAATTAATTTCATTTTTCACTCAGTGACACACCACGATCCTCAACAAAATGAAGCATTTTCTTTGCAAGAACATGGTTTACAGCAGAAATTTCTGAACATAGAAATTTATGCCATACATATTAAACTTTATTTCCGCAATGGTTTTAGGTTTGAAAGCATTGCATTCATCCCTATATGGCAATCTATAATTTGAGCACCTCTTCAACAACCGTATTTTGAATGATACGCTAAGTGCTAAATATCAGCTTTTACTGTTGTTTTTAGATCAGCATAATTTATATGATTTACTTACCAGTAAATGTCAGTGTCCACTATGGGTGGTAGCTCACTGGCACAATTACTGTTAGAAATCTCCCTCACTCTGTATAGCTTGCTGCCAAAATGTCTGTGTATGAGATCTTCCTCACTCACCTTACATTTGCCTGACTTGAATTGTTGTACTTTTTTGCGACTTTAACATTTGAATTTGTTTCTTCCCTTATTGCAGGTTCAGGATCTTGCTGAGAGAATGGTTAAATGGTTGAAAGTTGGTGGTTGCATATTTTTTAGAGAGTCGTGCTTCCATCAATCAGGAGACCACAAGCGAAAGAACAATCCAACCCACTATCGAGACCCTAGCTTTTATACAAAGGTTTTATATTTTCCCACAGTATTATGAGAACTGCATTCTTAAAGAAAATTTATCCTTGGAATTCAATTCAACAAAATGCTCAAATATGTAATTGTGCTTACCAACTATTTGTCTTAACGTAGTAATTTTTTTTCACACTTCTATGTGTACATTCCCTGTCCTTTTTTTCTTCTTCATTAAGTGGTTCTGTTTTGTAAACCCTAGATGAGTCATTTTCTTTTCTCTGCACTCTTATTATGTTCTTTTAAATTGATTGCCGCTCTTTCATAAAGTTATCTGAAACTCTACCATACCAAAAATAAAAAAATAAAATAATAATAATAATAATAATAAAGTGGTTTGTAACTTTATTGTGCACTCTAAACTATCACTGTTTCGATTAGATAATTTTACCAAAAATCCTTTAGTTTACACAATGAAAGTATGAGATATTTTGAAGCAATGCGTTTGTCAGTTGTCACTCTGAAAATAATTTGAGTTGATGCATCAATCAGTTTTCACAGGATATTTCTGGTCCCCATTCTTAATTGCTACTAAAAAAGCATAGTAAGAGCTGAAAAACAGCTGTCAAATACAGGTTTTCAGAGAATGTCAGGTAAAAGCTGGTGATGGAAAATCATTTGAACTTTCTCTTGCTGGTTGCAAGTGCATTGGAGCTTATGTGAGGAACAAAAAGAATCAAAATCAGGTAGAATTATGCTTACCTTGTCAGCCCTTTAGTTAGTTAAATATTAACCAGATTATCCAATCAATGTTTTGTTGTTGCTTGCACCTGGAAGATTTGCTGGACATGGAAGAAGGCTGCTTCTAAGGATGACAGGGAATTTCAGCGTTTCTTGGATACTGTTCAGTACAAGTGTAGTGGCATACTACGCTATGAACGAGTCTTTGGACAAGGTTTTGTGAGCACAGGAGGACTTGGTATGCCTCTCAGATTGCATGTCGTCTGTTTACTGTGGAGGGATTGTTTATACGAGTTTTACAATCTCAGGACTATCATAGGGAGAGAATACTACTTATTTCAATTCATCATACTCGAGACTAAAGACATGTCTATAAATTAACCATGTGTTTGGCACCAGACAAGAATTTGTTTCCAAAGATGCCTTCATGATTTATATTAAACGGGAGAACCCAATCATCCTCTTGGTGTCCAGGGGCTCCATGAATGTCACTCCTTGCAATTTATTGGTTCTCCAATAATATCGTCATACCTTAAACACTTACCATATTTTTTTTAAAAAAAAATGGTCCTTAGACCTTCAATGTTATGCTTACTAAGTTTATTTTGTTTCATACAATTGTGGTGAGTACTTATGCAAAGTGTTGTGCACTTGGTACTGTGGAGATATCTGCTTGCAAGAGTCGCTTCTTGATTGTCGCAGTCTTAATTTGTTCTTCTCCAATTATTTAGTTTCTGAGCAGCACTTGTTCTTGAGCAGAAACTACAAAAGAATTTGTAGCCATGTTGGATCTTCAGCCTGGCCAAAGAGTCCTTGATGTTGGATGTGGCATTGGAGGAGGTGACTTTTACATGGCTGAAAAGTACGATGTTCATGTTGTTGCCATTGACCTGTCTATCAACATGATATCATTTGCACTTGAGCGTGCTATTGGTCTCAAATGTGCTGTTGAATTTGAGGTTGCTGATTGCACCAAGAAAACATATCCTGATGGTACATTTGATGTCATATACAGTCGGGATACTATCCTTCACATCCAGGTAATTTACCTCCTATCCGGAGCTTCAAAATCTTTGGCGACTATCTTCTTTATTCTACTTCTTTTTTCATTCCTGTTGTTTCTATCTTCATTTGCTATACCACGTACTTAATTGTATTTTCTGTGGTGAAAGTTGTCCTTTTTGTATGGATTCTTCGTGTCATCTCATCTTCTTGGTCATCTTACAACTCCTCTGAAATCAATGTATTTTGCTCATTTTATTTTTTATCTCAAGTGATGGAAGGGCCTTACATTGCCCAATTCATCTCTCGCTTTTTTCATTAATTGTTTCATGGTTTATTTATTTGTTGTTTCAATGGTGTGACGTCAGGACAAACCTGCACTGTTCAGATCTTTCTACAAGTGGCTGAGACCCGGAGGCAAAGTCCTTATAAGTGATTACTGCAAAAGAGCCGGACCAACATCAGAAGAATTTGCAGGTTATATTAAGCAAAGGGGGTATGATTTACATGATGTTGAAGCATATGGGCAGGTATGTACTCATTCCATGTAATAGGCTCCCTATCTTTTTCACTTCGCGTTTATTTTATTGTTTGATAATTTCTTTGAATTTTTTTGGTGCCGACCTATAGATGCTCAGAGATGCAGGTTTTCACAAAGTTGTGGCTGAAGATCGTACTAAACAGGTATGTGTTTAACAGATGTTGTCTTAAACTTATCTGCAAGGCTAGCAATATATTGACACAAACCTAATTTTTGTGCTTGCATTGTAGTTCATTGAGGTTCTACAAAAGGAGTTAGATACTGTGGAGAAGGAAAGAGAGTCCTTTATCCATGAATTTTCTGAAGTGAGTGCTTCATTACATGATATACTTTGTTTTGTTTTGTTCTGTTTAAATTTTTTTTTTTTTCACTTGTGGACTGATTTCCCTCTTTTCTTGTTTTAATATTACAGCAAGACTATAATGAAATAGTTAGCGGTTGGAAGGCCAAGCTAATCAGGAGTTCGTCTGGTGAGCAGAGGTGGGGCTTGTTCATTGCCAAGAAGAACTGATTTATCCAAATGCATGGTGAATCCATTCCCCGTCTATGTACCTTTAAGATGAACATTCCTAGCAGTCTCGTGTAATAATCTGGTTGTTTTACCTTACTGCTATACTGCTTCCCTCCTCTTGGACAAATTTGTTCTTCATTTACTGTAATTTTGCCTCAGATTTCGATGCATGTCGCATCCGTTATGAGTTCCATATCTCGTTGTGTTTGCACATTCATTCCCGTCACTCCATGTTATCTAGAGTGATGTTTGTTAGGAATTCTTGGCTTTCTGTGTGCATGCCTTTCTTTTTACCTTTTCTTTGAACCTATTTTCTTTGGATGCAATTTTATTAAAGACTATAACTTGAGTTCATTTCTCTATGGTCACTTAACTAATAATTATTATTTCAAAAAGTAACTTTCTTTGTTGAAGAAAATTAGAATCAAGAAGGTGACTTTTTGAGATAACTTCAATATACTTCCTCCTAGAACATAAGTTTAGAGCTTTTAATAGTGTTGCATGATCCATTAACAGAGGATGGAAGAAGTTCATGTGACATGTTCTATATAGTTTCATAGTAAAGATAAATTTTGCATAAAGTTGTCTAAAGGCGATATTCATGTACAAACTTATCTTCAAACACATCAGGTAAATTTGCAATTAGATTCTACTAACCAGAGTAGAATCCTTCTAGTACAAAGTCAAGAATTTGTTTTCGCCATTGACACTTTTTAAACAAGTAGAAAGCAGATTCCTGGTATCAGAAATGCATAAACACAATACAAAAGAACAGATAAAACATAAATCTAATATAAGTTTGTTGCAGCACGTAACATACGTAACAGCAAATTGGCGGAACACCTTTAATCTTCTCCAGCTTCATCTTCATAATCACTGTTTTCTTCAGCTGTGGCATCTTGATACTGCTGATATTCTGCCACAAGATCATTCATATTACTCTCTGCTTCAGTAAATTCCATTTCATCCATCCCTTCTCCAGTGTACCAATGCAAGAATGCCTTTCTCCTAAACATAGCAGTGAACTGCTCACTCACTCTCCTAAACATTTCCTGAATTGAAGTTGAATTCCCAATAAACGTCGAAGACATCGAAAGCCCTTTAGGTGGTATGTCACAAACGCTGGATTTAACATTGTTCGGAATCCATTCCACAAAATACGAAGAGTTCTTGTTCTGCACATTCATCATTTGCTCATCAACTTCTTTTGTGCTCATTTTGCCTCTAAACAGTGCTGAGGCAGTGAGGTACCGACCGTGTCGAGGATCAGCAGCACACATCATGTTCTTGGAATCCCACATTTGTTGCGTCAGTTCAGGTACTGTGAGTGCTCGATATCGCTGAGATCCTCTTGATGTTAGAGGCGCAAATCCCACCATGAAAAAGTGAAGTCTTGGGAAAGGGATTAAGTTCACAGCTAGTTTTCGAAGATCAGAATTCAGCTGTCCAGGGAATCGCAGACAACAAGTCACACCACTCATTGTTGCTGAAATGAGATGATTCAGGTCTCCAACTGATCACAACAACACAACAGATAAATTAGACTTTCAGCTGTAAAAAAGGTCAGTTCGGAGATTTTAATAAAAGTATGTTTTGCTTGCTCTTACAGCTTGGTGTGGTGAGTTTGAGAGTCCTGAAGCAGATGTCATATAGAGCTTCATTATCAAGAACCATACACTCATCAGCATTTTCAACCAATTGATGAACAGAAAGTGTAGCATTATAAGGCTCCACCACTGTGTCTGAGACCTTTGGAGATGGAAAAACAGAAAAGGTAAGCATCATTCTGTCTGGATATTCCTCTCTGATCTTTGATATCAACAGTGTCCCCATTCCTGATCCTGTCCCTCCTCCAAGTGAGTGACACACCTGAAATCCTGTATTCACATTTTTTTCAGTTTATCATAAAAATACAACAACAATAACATACTAGTGGAATCCCACAAGTGAGGTTTCAGGAGTGTAAAATGTAAGCAGACTTTACCAATACCTATTTCCTGAATAACACAAGAAAATATATACTCATCTATTATACGAAATATCTTGATTTTACTTTCTACAAATACTACTAGACTAGTTAACAATTTAAAATACTTGCTTTATTAACCTTGTAAGCAATCCGAATTTTCAGCTTCTTTTCGGACAACATCAAGAACAGAGTCAATAAGTTCAGCACCCTCAGTATAATGTCCTTTAGCCCAATTATTTCCAGCCCCAGATTGTCCGAAAACATAGTTATCGGGGCGAAAAATCTGTCCAAAAGGACCAGATTTGATGCTGTCCATAGTACCAGGTTCAAGGTCCATAAGCACTGCTCGTGGCACATAACGACCATTTCCAGTTTCATTGTAATAAACATTAACCCTTTCAAGCTGCAATTCAGAATCACCACAGTATTTTCCAGTTGGATCAATTCCATGTTCCTCACAGACAACTTCCCAGAATTTTGATCCAATTTGATTCCCACATTGTCCTGCTTGAATATGAAGAATCTCACGCATTTTGAATTTTCTCTTTTTAACAGTTTTTACAACTTTTAGCAACTGTTCAATGGGATTGAATTAATACTGAAGATATAAGGTTTATATACAAGTAACGAAGGGTGACGATTAAGTTTTGATTAATTTGATCCAACGGCTTAGAAGTGTCCGTCCTGTTGAAATATATAGCTATGGATATTATGTGGGTAGCCTCTCATGACTAAAGTTTGCCATTTGTGCTTCTTTTACTTGAGATGTGCCGTCTGGTAATATTATTTTTTGAAAATAAATAATTAAATCATTTGGTGTGAGAAATCTACCTTTTCATCCATTTCCTCGGGCAAAGCTCGATGCACTAAAGCTCATGCTATGCGCAGGATTTGGGGAAGGATCCGACCACAAAGATCTATTGTACGCAGCCTTCCTTACATTTTTGCCAGAGGCTGTTTTCAGACCTTGAATCAGTGACCTCTTGATTACATGACAATAATTTTATCAGTTATTCCAAGGAATGATTGAGATTTTAATAGAAGAGTATACTTTTGTAGAATTTTCGGTCAAATAAATGGAACCCAATATAGATAAAATATTGATAATATCATTAAATATTTGAGATATAAGGAATGTATATTTTTGGTGTGGGACGAATTAAATAGTAAAATGTGTTACATAAATTGTGATAAAAATTAATTTGATTAATCTAAATTCATCTTGTTACACCATCGTGACTTACGTAATGTTAAATTTGATCTTCCTTATGATTGCTAAAATGAAAATTTTAATTTTATTTTTGGCGCTTTAATAATTATTATTATGTCAATATAGTAGGTAAGTTGGTATGCCGCTTCACTCTTTTATCATTTATTGAGACCGACTCTTTTAACTCTATTCTCGGAACTATTTTAGACAAGTAATGAATAAATTATTGCTCAACAATTGAAGTTCAATGAAATGACAATGTTCAAAAAATATCTATTACCCTAATGTTGCTGCTATTGGTCCAGGAGCAAATGCGAAAAATTACGATGTTCATATAATTGTTAAAATTGTTTTTTTATGCATATGAAATAATATAAAATCCCTTTCAACTGTTTGTATGCTTTTTTTCTTTCATATTTTGATCCTTCTTAATAAAAATTCTTACGGTCTACACTATATGCTAGCAGCTATATGCTAACAAAAGATTCTTCCTAATGGGCTGGGCTCGGCTATTCATTTAAACAGACCAACGGCTTCGATCTCATTAAATGGACAATCTCCCTGAGCCTTAGGTGTTCCAATTGGGCCCTGGGAGTATTTAGGCCCAAATTAAAGAACTGTGTAGTCCGCTTCCGCGCATTGGACTGGGCCGCATATGCATGAGAGTCCATTAAGTTGTAAGGTGGCTCAAAATGCTGCTTGCTACACCAAGATCTTAGGAGGTGTTAGGTCTGCACTTGTAAATTGGAAAACTTACAAAAATACACAACTTATATTTACATAATTTTATATAATCATGATTCTTTTAAAAAATTACAAAAATTCCTTAATGATGCAAAATTGCAACACCTATTGATACAATTACAATCTCTACTTCTCCATGTATCATAGTTAAAATCCCTTAATGCTCCTACATTTTCGACATGTATCACTGGTTTTGTTTATTGTATCAACAAGAAGAGATTTTTTGTAATTTTGAAAAAAGTTAGTATTAGTTGAAATTAGCTCCAAAAAGTATGAGATTTGTGTAAGTTATACTTGTAAATTTATAGGAAAGCTACCTAATTTTTTTACACAGAAATATGAAATTGATTTTGAATATGTAGATGGAAGAAATTGTAAAACTAAGAAATATTGTAAATTTTTTTTTTTTATATCAAATACATATATCTCTAAACTCCAGATATATGTATGTATGCATGAATATACTAGATGCTTGATATTGAATATATTGGACGTAAAATTGATATTGAATAGATAAGATGGAATTGATTTTGGATACATAAAACTTATATTGGATACACAAATATAAAATTGTGAAACTTAGATTCATTATCCATATGGATACATTGTTAAAAACAAATACTTCAAAGTGTAGAGAGAGGAAATAGGTGAGGAAAAGAATAAAGACGAGTGAGAGAGGAGACATATTCACTAGATATATTGTATTTAGAGGCAAATATACCATATCCATAGGTAACTTGGACGGGATATGTAACTATTGAAATTGCAATAAGTCAAGCAATTAGTACCTATGCTAGTGTGAAAATTATTTTTTAATAAGAGAAAAATCCAATCAACATTTATAAGAACCTTCGTACAAGAGTCAAAAATATCCTGAAACCATGTGAAATTGAATCAAAATGCTCCAAGTTAATAGTTTGGTGTCTAAAGAGCACTACTATCAGTAGTTTAGTCCAAAAATGTCCTTTACAACTAATAATTTGGTCTAAAAATGTCTCAAGAACTTCATTTTTGTTTCTTTTAAAATCACTTTAACTAATAAATAATCTTTTTTTCTTCTTAATTTCATGCTAACAATTGAAATAGAATAATTTCATATACTTTTTAATTGATAATATATGAAATAATATATATATAT
>JAPFFP010000070.1:25754716-25766169 GCA_026153255.1 Solanum medicagineum
TATTTTATTATTTATTATTTTTTTATATTTATGCTAAGTTAATAGAGTAAAGATAGACAGAGGAAATATGTCGGAAACAAATATTTACACAATACTAGTGTTAATTAAAATATGTTCGACATAAATCTGTCTTCGGACCTACTCTATTATATTTTATAGGGAAAACAAAAGCTGCACCTCCCAACACTAGTCCATTACTGATTTAGCTGGTTTTTATGGCATTAATTTCTTAAACATCACTTTCTCTATCTCATTTTATATGGTACCTTTTGACTTACCATAGTAATTAAGAAAAAAAAATTTAAAATTTTTGATTTGAAATTATTTTTAGATATTTTTATAATTGAGAATTATGTCATTAAGGGTAAAAAGGAGATTTTAAAGATAAATTATTTCTAATTAAAGTAAAGTGACATTCTTTTTGCAATGAAAAAAAAAAAGTATTACGTAAAATGAAACCGTAAAAGTATTGAATTGTCACTTCTTTTATTAAAAAAAAACCTTCTTTAGTTTCTCTCAGTTCATCATTGATAGAGTATTGACCTAATTTTGGGCTGAAAGACGAGGCCAGAGTTCTTACCTTAATCTCAGAGCTCATTTCATAATCTGGCCCAAGAACCATTTTGCCCATTCAAGAAGAAATGACACTATTAAAATGAAAAAATCATCGAAAATATTAAAGTTATCAATATGGACTAGTTCCATTTGATCGACCTGATTTAACCCATGATTTAATAAGATTGGGTTAAAATTCTTGGAGCCCATTTAAAAGATGAGTTTTTAGGCCTGCCCTAAACAAGTTTGTTATTCTGTGGGGCTTGAATAATATGGGTTGGATCAATTCATGGATCGAATAAAAATAATTTAAATAATAATAGAGCATTAAAAATAAAAAGAGTCAAACTCAAAGTCCTTAACATTTAGATACAAATTATACTTTTATAATATGTAGTAGTAATATTAATACTATGTAATATTGTCTTGTCGAAATTTATGTTCATATTTTTAAATTAGTATAAGTTTAAAAAATTACATATACCATAAAAAAATGTATCTTTAGAACAAGTCGGCTAGTTGGAGAAGTCCCGCAGCCTACTTATGGATGGATTGGACTAGCTATTTTTTGGCTCATAAAAAATGGGGCAGCTCAACTTGGCCCGTCAAATTCTAAAAACCTATATGGGATAGCATGGGTGGGGTGGGTTAACAGATATTTATTTTAATCATATTCTCTAAAATTTTCTATCAAATTTAAAGAAAAAAAATCAAAACTTTCATCTCTCTTCTATTCACGAATACATCACTCTTAAGGAGGTATCAAGACAAATGTATCTTGTATCAACAAAAAAAATACATCGACTTTGTGTTATTCGCTTGTTAACAAGTTCGCCGGACCATGCTGATATGGGTGAGTGATGAAGCCTCTAACGGGCTGATATGGGTGGGTTGTGGCCCACAACTTGTGGGCTTCCGCACTTTAGTCTGGGCTGTACTTGCATGAGAGTCCATTAAACTGTGATGTGGCCCAAACTCTGCCTTCACCAATTACGAGTGTAAAATTCATACCATATTTATTAATTCGCCCTGTGATTTGAATAATTACATATTGGATCATTATTCAGAGCATGTTTGGATGAGCTTATTGCTTTTAATTTATAAGTTAAAAGTTATAAGTTAGGACTCCTAGTTTATAACTTTTGACTTATTTTGGTCATTTTGATTTAAAAACAAGTGTTTATAAGCATTTTTTTAATTTACTCAAACACTTCAAAAATGCTTAAAAGCTATTTTGACATAAAAACACTTAAGATAAGTTAATCCAAACATGCTCTAATAAGTTCATATATAGATTTCAAGTCAAATACATCTAGATATATGTATTTTTGCTATTAAATGCACTCAAAAGTACAAGTACATACATACCGAGAGAGAGGGGTGAGATAGGAAAAAGACAAGCAAGAGCATCAATGTATCTGAGACACATGCCAATCTACTTGGATATATTATATTTGAAATAAATTAGATCCAAATTTTACCCATGCATCAGAGATACATATATTTGGATGCACCCGATACATGTATCTGAGGATCAAAATCTGACGAAAATAGTAATCTCGAAAACTCATGAAAAAGGATCGTAAGTAGAAACTAGCGAGATTTGTGTTGTATATGCATTAATTTATGTTTATATACATTATGCTTTTTATGCTCCAAGCAAAATTTTCTTCTAGTTTGTCCAGTTATAAAAATACTCAATATAATGTGCAAGGAGCTAGCTGTGTGCATATACAAGTCTCATGCTAAAATTACCTAAATTAAAAGAATACATGACCACCTCGGTAGCTCGCATCCTGGGTGGTTGGAGTTAAATTAAAAAAAAATAACACAATCTTGATTAAAGAGACTTGTTGATCTGTTTGTTGAGTGTGTAATTTGGCTGATAGTTGTCGGATTTAGTTTTGCAAATATATGATGGAGAGAATTGAGCCTTTCTGAGGGAAAAAAAGATTGTGATCCTTTGAGAAGAATCGAATCCTAACCTTTTCTAGCATTCAAATAAACCAGTGTACGTACCAATTATAAGACTCTCGGATGACCTAAGTTTGATTTGGCACAGAACCTAAAAAAGTAAAAAAGATTTTGTATTTTTATAATTATACCAAATATATCAAAATGTCCTTTAATCTTATAGTCTGCCAAAAAAATTTTGGTTTTTCCGTTAATTTCATATGTATTAATTTACACTGCCAACATAAAATATTGTATATGCATATACAAATAAAATAAGGAGAGTAAAAGTATAATATAATAACATAAAAGAGTGACCCAATTTTATTGTGAAGACAGAGAGACTATTTCTAATAGATCTCGAGAAAGAGAATAATAGTAAGGAGTAGAAAGAGGGTTGGGGGGGGGGGGGGGGGGATGGACCAGTAGGAAATGAGGTACACAGGTTTTGCAGTGGTCTATCATTTTCATATTATGTGGCGTGGCATTCCTTCATTCAACATTCTTACAGCTATATATTAACTAGGGTTTTGTTTTTTTTAGAGAGAGAAAGAGTATTCACATGATGATGATCTCATGATAGATAAATCAGGTCCCTCAATTCAGATTCAAGAAAGACAAGACGTGATCACTTATTTAAACTACAATAGAGAAACTTCTGCATCCTTTTGCCTGCCTTATTTATGCCTTTCACAGTTGCTCCCATTGTTACGTCCCTCTCCTTCACAGTTTTGTTTTTTTCCTCCATTTATTAATATTAAATAAATATTTCCATCCTCTCATTTCATTTCAATTTAACAAAAAAAGATTAAAATGTCTTTAAGTTATTAAAATATCTTTTGATCATAGTTTAGTACGGAAATATCGCTGTTGTAATTTAGTCCACTCATACTAGTCACAAGCCCCGGGCCTAACATATATTCTTTTGTCTCAATCTTTGTGATGTGAATAGATTTTTTATGTCTATTTAAAAAATTTTAAGTTATTAACTATTAGAGTTAGAAGCAACTGAAGAAAATATAATCAAACAGCTTTGGAAATATTAAATTAAGAAATCTGCAGGTTATTTAATTTTGTGGGTCCCATATAATAGCGTCGAAAAAATAGTATTGTAAAATTATAATTGAAGCAACTAAAGAAATATAATCAAAAGTTGCTTTGGAAATATTAAAATAAGAAACTCACAAAAATAATTTATCAAGCCTAATATTGCAAAATTATAATTGAAGCAGCTGAAGAAATATAATCAAGCGGCTTTAAAAATATTAAATTAATAAACCCGCACATTATTTTTGCGGGTCCCATATAGTAGCGGTCAAGAAACAAGCAGCTCAAGCAGGTATGTTAACGAAAAACTGCCTTATTAGATAGTAATATACTTATATCAAGTGGAGTACAAATAAATAGTTGAATTTAATAAGAAATTTTATATATTGATAGTGTAGCTAACAAGGGTTGTGGTGGAGTATGGAAGAATTAAGATCTTTTGACAGGACTCTTAATTAATTAGAGCGTTGGGGTTTGATGAGTTCATAAGATTGCGACAAATACGAATCTTGATTAGTTGGATCCCAGTATGGGCATGAGAAACTTACATGAAAAGATAAAAAGCATTGTTAATTAATATAAAGAAATCTCTGTGTTTCAAAGATAACGAATCACATGCATTTGTTATTTTGAGTAATTTGATCGTTATACATTATCAATAGTATATAAGTTAAATAATTAGAACAATTGCCAAGTAGACTCAATAAGGGGTAGGTGTAGACTTGGACTTGTATACATTTTCGGTACGTAGAACTCAATAGCTAATTTTGATTCAAACCCTAGTATATGGTATGAAATTTACCATAGTATGTACGTTTAAAGGCATCTATGTATAGTTTGTTGGGCACAATTGGACAAGAAATTTAGGGTTGTACTAAGCAATGATTTTCCTAGGAAATTATTGTTTATGAAAGAAGTTTAGAATTAACCCAAATATATAAAATGTGTGTACATCAATATTTGTTAACGTAATTGTGATGTTGTTGGAAAATAATGTAAAGACTATATAGCAATACATTTGTGGACAAAAATGAATTGTAAGTCTCTTTTTGAAGAAAAGACAGGCCACTTTTTATCCAAGTCAAGGTAAAAAGTTAAGAGTAACAAGGAGGCAAAAAGTACAATTTGGCATGGACAAGATTCTCCCTGCAACACACTACTTTTATTTTTATTTGCAGTTGTAATTGTATCTTTTTTAACAGCTTCCATATAGCTAGATCTGTTTTCTTTGCCTGAATTATGATTAACTTGAAGATGAGATAAGAAAGTTACAATTTATTTAGTACAATAAAAGTGATCAGAGAAGAAAGTCTTAAAAAAGAATCAAATCCCTACAAGTTTACGAAAGTAATCCGCATAGCATCTTCAGATCTTCCCGCACATTTACACATAATACATACACATGCATGTATTAGAGTTAATTAAACAAGCATACAAACAAGCGTCCGCGTCCTTCGTAATATCCTATGTGGTGTTCTATATTTTTATGCACGTATGTGTCTATTTATTCAATTTTATACAAGTTTAAGTATCTACTTGAGCACAACCAAAATTGAAAGATATAAATGTCAATCGGGACTAAATTAACGAATATACTTATGTATCATGACTTACATCCTTTAACTAACACTCGTTTACTCACAAAATTTAACATTGTTTTTCTAAAAAAAAAAAATATGAAATGAAATTCTAATAGATGTTTGTTTGATCGTAGAATTTTTTTACCTAATTTTTGGGAAATTAAAAAACTATAACCCCAAATCTATTTCAGACCACTTTTTGGCTCAAGATATAGTCGTTAAATTTTGAACCAAATTTTTTATACAACAACAACATTACCCCAATGCCTCAAAGGCTCCCGCCCATTGCGAGGTAAGGGGGGGTCGGATGTACGCAGCCTGACCCCTATGTTTAAAAGCATAGCTCGACTGTTTCCGGATGAACCATGATGAGTGTTGAAAGTTGCATTGACTAACTACTACTTCACAATTGAAAGAAGCACAGACAATTTAAAGAGTCATTTTGCTTTATTCTATTATACCCCAAAGCCAAAAAATAATAAATCTTTGGCTCCATCCAAGATTGATGGAAGTTTGAACCAATTTTTTTATATTTTATAAAAAGCTTCCAAACTTTTACAGTGATTACCGTTGTTGTTTTAATTTACTTTCTACATTAATGTATCTTTCTGACTAATGGTTGTAATTGCTATTAATAGTATTTATTAGCAGTTATTACTTATTAAAATATTGAATTAAAATTTTAGGATAATATATCATCTGATTCATTATAAAAATAATAATTTTGTGCTAAACTTATCTGTGTATAAAATTATGATTTGTGATGATAAAGATCATGAACATTCTGCATGCATATTTTGGGATCATCAAATCTGTCTGTTTGGTATAAGTAGATATGCTTAATAGTTTATATAACTTACCAACATAAATGTGTTTCATATTTATTTATTTTAAAAAGTGAAACATGGAATGAAGTGCTGATCTATTAAAAAATGTTCAAAAAATATGTGTGACGGAGATGAGATAACTAATTTATTACTTAGTACTATATGGTAATCTCATTGACTAAATTTATTCATGCATTACCCCTATAATACTAAGTTACAAGTTTCACTTAATAAGATGTACACAAGAAGAGTGCACCTTCATCCTAATGATTTGAGGTTCGAATATTGACGAGCTATCCCCGCCTTCACCCGAATGATTGGAGGATCGAATTTCACTATATTCCCTCTTCCTAAATTAGCCCCTTAGTCTTATCAAAATTATCAAGTACAATAAACAAGAGACAAAACAAATTACAAATCCCATATCGATCCTACCAACCAATAAGAGCAAAAAAGAAAAGAAAGAGGAAAACGGTACTACTGCCTCATGATGCTGATAAACTCAAATAATAATAATAATAAAAGACTATAGTATATGAAAATATGAAAGCATGGTATTCTGATATAGTACAAAGAGTTGATAAGCTACAAACACTCAGAAAACCACAAAACTATAGTATCCATCATGCCTGATTGATCCTAATAATATATGGTCCACAGTACGTAGAAAAAGTCAAAAAAGTTATTCTATCAAACATTTTTTTTAAAAAAAGGAGGCAATAATTCAGTGTAGGTAATAAAACCCACAGTCTTGTCTCCTTTAATTTCCAAGGAGATTCACGTATTGTCTTGAGACAACAAAAAGGTAGTACTAACCACTGCTGCCAAATATCAAAAAATAAATATAAAAATTAAAATATTATACGACTAAAGAAAATTAGGACCACCACGAAAATGAGATTCTTTCTCCCTTAAGCAGAAATATCAAGTTTGAATCATGCTAAAAGAACAATCTTTGGTAGGGAGTCAATGACAGAGCAAGCATTTTCGTCAAGGATGTTCATCCTTTTGGAACATGGGTAGGTGATTTTTTTATCTAGGATGTTCAACAATTGAAATATATATCAAAATATCTATATTTAACCAATATATTCAAAAAAAAATTCCGACAAAGGGTGTTCATTTGACCACCCTTAGATGAATGTAGCTCCGTCTCTGTAGGGAGTGTTTTCACTATAATGCAGTGTGAATCCAAATTAGTCAGACTTGAACGCAAATACCAAAGTAAGACAAATAAGATTGCAAAAACAAAAACCCTAGCTAGCAGCTGGAGCTGAAACAAACCTAACAGGCTTTAAATTTCACCTTTTTCTTTCTCTTAATTGTTAGTTATCACAGTTTGAGTTTAATTGTAAAATTATTACTCTCATTCTGATTGTATATAATTCTTTTTGTCAAGGTGTGCATGTATTGCACTTCGGATTTCTTTTTAGACATGAATAGTCTGAATCTACATGTACGTGGCAACTTCTTCTTAATTACCTGCTATTTCTAACTTTGTGTAGAAAGCAACTCAACCTATTTATTGGAAATGTGGCGCTTCCATGCGCTATACCTTTCAAAAGGTACGTGGAAATTAGAAATTTTTATTGAGCACATTGAACAGGCATTTTATTCTGGAAACAATTTCTCTATCTCTATGAGGTAGTGTTAAAATCTGCCTTTCCTAGATCCCACAAGCCGGATATGTTATTGTTATTGTTGTTTCAAAAGTTAAGTTAGATTAAGAAAAATATTCAAGAGTATCTGAGTGTAAAGGACAACAACTATAATTATATTCTCTCACACCAAGTTAAATTGTGCAGTCGTCATATCATGTAAAAACTTAAGCTATTAAAACGAGCATATGTAAGTGTGTATTTTTTAACATCCCTTTAAATACCATGAATAACACTGTAATATATATATTGGGCAAATTAAGAAAATAATAGGATGTGTCTAGTTAATTTTATCATTTTAAGATGGACTAGAGGGATTAATAATGTAGATGTATGTGTTAATATTTAAAAGCTGAGAAAAGACTCGCTCACATAGACACGTTTCTTAATTAAAAAAATCTGAAGCATAAAGTAATTATAAACTATTTCTTTATAATTAATCAGTAGATATGTAGAATCAACATATCCTATTTCTATATATGTTAACTGAGGAGGACTGTAAAATTATTACTATTAATGTCCCAAACATGACTTCAACCTTCTAATATCTATTTCTTATTTCAATTTTTCATATCTTTGTGTCATTGTCAGCCTCATTTAACAAAGAGACTAAATTTATAAGAGTAGGGCAAGTTATTTCTTAAGGAGAAAAAATTAGACTTAATTAATTTGATGGAACAATGACATTTTTGGCTAAACAAGCTAAGAGGACAACTGCTCTCAACATTTGGAATATTCATATGATAGCTAAGGGAAGAGGATTGCCCAAGAAATATTATGAGTTTCTGGGTCTTGATGAGAGATCTTTTATCTTTATCACCCTCCTCTCACACCCTAACACTGTTGAATTGGAACGCACAAAAGCATAGGTTAGGAGTATATTCAATCCTGCAACGACTAGGGAGCCTACATCGAACCCAATGAGTCTTATTCTGATACAGTATCAAATTTGGCTTTGAACCTAACTTACACTACAAATCTAGGTCAAAGAGGCCGGGAGGATTGCCCAACCCTAAGGAGTATCAGGATCTTGCCCCAGTCCAAAAGTGAAAATCTTCATCACTTACCACTAATAACTAGTAAAAACTTTTGACGGATGCAAACAAGATGGTTCAAACGCATTTTAAGGCAATCTTTGATTTCCATAAACGTTACATCGCATTGAACAACATCAGTACTAGTTAGTAAATAATAGGAGGGTGTAAACCCCATCATTAATTTGAAGTTTACACAAATAGTCCACAACTAATTCCTCAGGTCTAGTCTAGCTATCCCTCAGTTCTTGAGTGGAAGGAACTCAAAAAACTGGTAATGACTACCACTAAAATTGTTATTCGAGTTTGCAGCAGCCCCTATTTCGTCCTTGTCTGAAAAATTATTCTCATCGTTGTTGTCGTTGCTGCTGCGGAGAGGAAACAATTCAAGTGTTTGTGATTCACCATGGCCTTCGTTGTCGTCTCCCATGATGTTTTCGTGTTTTTGATCACCTGCTGATCTGAAGGGTTCTATAAAGATATTTAGATGATCTTTTGCTTTGAAAAGTTGTTTTGGCTGATGATGGTCCATTGTTGTTGGTGTTGATGGACAGCTCCTTATTATTGGAGTACAAGTTGCAGTAGTGATGGAATTACTACAAATTGTTGCAATATGGTTGTTGTTGGGTGGTGAACAAGACAAATGCATCATCTGCCACGTGGCATTCCTTTCTGCTAATAGGTTCCTTCTTTGTTCTCCTTCATCGAATGGTATCCATCTTTCTGCTGCTACTCTACATGATTCTGCCACCCCTGCTGCTGCCTTTGTTGTTGCTGCAGTTTTCTGCAATCAAAATTTATTGCAATATTTCAAAAAGTATCAACTTCCATGTTACCACTATTCCATGCAACTTTTATTTTCATATCTAGTGAAAAGTAACAACCCTAGTTTGACCATTGTTCATCATAGGCACAGTATAATGTGATTGCAATTTGTTGATTTGATAGAAGAGCATATATAAACCTAGCTAATCCTAAATGGAAAGTCAATTTTCACTGAAGAGGTTATGCAAACGTCTTTTCGTGATAGACTATCGGATCATGGGTGCCCATATCCATCACTTTTTTTAATGAAATCCAAAGCACAAAGTCCCAAAACCCTATTTCTAGCTGTGTAACACAGCTACAACAAAAAGGAGAATCACGGCTTTTAAAACTCCCTTTTATATTTTCCAAGAAATAATGTTTGCATTAGATCATTATTTTATTTTTCTCAAAATCATAAGAACATAATGACATGTTTAGGGAATTTTAATTTGCTTTTTGGTTATGAAAAAGAGAATGGAAGAGTCCAAGGAAAGAGAAAAGTGAATAAAATAGGGGGAAGGAGAGAGGACCTCTGCAAGAGTACTGCAGTTTGTTGGGGATGGCCAGTGCTTGGTCTGTTCCATTTCAAAAACTGTCCTATTTGGCCCTGCGCGGACAAACACAAAAACAAAAAAGAGCAAAGAAACTTTTTCATCTCTAATAAGCAACAATCGGAATGGAAGAAAAAGCATATCTCTAATCCAAACACAGAATAAAACTTTACAATATCTTTAGATAACAACAAAATAATTGTGTGGGCATGCCAAGAACAAATTGAAAAGAGAATATTTAGCATATCATCACACGCTATCAAACAAATTTCTCTCTTTCATGTATCATCTCTTAACATGCATGCTCATGTGCTTCTCAGTAAAGATAGAATTCTGATGAATATATTCCTCACTGAAGTTCAAAATATAATATTTCTTGTCTCAAACACATAAATATAGTCAATATTTTGATGTAGAAATTGTTGAATCTTCTAAACACAAAAGATCGGGATTCATGTACTATACCTGGTTCTTTCCTTTCGGAATTTTCTGCATTACAATTACTATGTGATTGATCATCACCACCACCAGCACCATTAGCACCAGCGCCGTTAGCAGCGGATTCAAGTTGACGTCGTCGTTTTTGGCGTTCCCTAGCCTTGTGATTTTGAAACCAGTAAAAGACATTTTTCCCTTCAATTTTCCCATAACGTCGAAGCTGTGCAGTGATGTGCTGAATCTGTTCAGCTGACGGAGTTCTCGTGCCGCGTCGATACAACTCCTCCAGCGTTTGCAGTTGTTCTGGAGTTGGATTCCAACGTGAGCTCACTACTAATTGTTGCGTATTGAAATCTCTTTTATTTTGCTCACTCATAGCTGAGTCCAAAAACCAAAAAATTTGCATACCAATAAATAAAAATGTATGGGTAATCGTTAGATCTGTCGATAAAATGAGTTTTAGATGTAGGAAGTATCAGTGTCACGCATGCAGTAAAGGAAAGGAAAGGCAAAAAAGAGAAAAAGTAGAAAGCCATCTCTATATACAAAGAGGAAAAAGATTAATTTACCAAGTTGATGATGATTAAGTGCAATAAAGTTGTCTCCGTGAATGCTTCTAAAGCAATTAGTTGCAGTAGCATTTGGAGCATGAGGTGCTCTTGGCATGAGCGGACGGAGCTTTCTTCCATTGAATGAATCCGGCATGTTAAAATCTCCTCCGTCGTTGTAACCCATCATCCACATTTTTCTTTTAGTCTCTACTTGAAATCGATATATTTGAGTACCAAAAAGGGGAAGGTAATTTTTTTTTTCTCGAGTAAGATCAAGGTTATTAGTTGTTCAAAAAATGGGCTTGTAATGGTTAGAAAATAAAGTAAAAGAGAGAGAGAGAGAGGGAATAAGAGAATGAAATGGGGTGACTTTTAAGGGAGCTGAACACAAGGAATTTGGCAAGATTCAGGAGAAAGAGATGGAACAAATAGAGACAGAAAGAAAGAGAGAG
>JAPFFP010000070.1:25773536-25790052 GCA_026153255.1 Solanum medicagineum
AGTGAAATAATTTATCCATTCACTTTTATTTATACATTAAATAAAAAAAACTTTATTACTTTATTTTTAACTTACTGTATATCAAGATAAATTTTGTTAATATCTTATTCATAACAATATTTATTTATTCATTAAATTATTTTTAAAATTTAAAATTATATAACATGAAAATTGTGATGAAACATTCATACTATTCGTTAGTTTTAAGAGATATATAAAATTAAAGCGAAAAAAATAGTGTAAACGCTAATAATAAATAAAGTTATGGAGCTCATAAAATAGAAGAAAGAAGCACCACAAAGACAAAAATAGCCCTCAATTCTATTTAATTACAGAATAGCACACACGTGGACTATATGTATATTGTTCGTGTTTTACTTATGGCATTAGTTACTTATTTGTTAAATTATTTTTTAAAAACTTAAAATTATATATCAATTAATATGAAAATTGTTATATATATTCATATTAATCATTAATTTAAGAGATATATAAAATTTAAAATTAACGAAAATAAACTTGAATGAATATTAATAATTAATGAAGCCCAAAATAAATGGAAGACGCACACAAAAAATAAATTAAAAAGAAGAATAATCAAATAGCTCTGGCAAATATATTGACGGAAAGCAAACTATTTATTCACAATTTTTATATATAATAACATATTTAATTTTTTTTTTTTAAATGTGGCAAGCCAATATAGATTAAAACTGGAGGAATAATTATTCAAGTAAAATTTTCATTTGGAATGTATATGCTTTTGCTTAACATTTAAATAGCACCAACAAGGCAATAACTAATAAGGATTTTAGTAGAGTGGTAAGTACTCCTTCATTTTTAATTAGAGAAATCGAGTTTGAGTGTCCTTGAGTATGAAGTAGAGCATTTTATCCTCCAATGTAAAATGTTCTGTCGAATTTAATTGAGTTCTAATATGAATATTCAAATATCGAATGAAATTTTTTTAATTAACACGTGAAACCCACTTACAATTGACATTAAATGCAAATATCTAGTACATCTCTATCACTAATCTCCGGCCCCTGTTGGGTGTCCTCTCCACCCAAGATTTGGGAATAATTCGGCACGACAGAGGAGGAAGATGGGGAAGCAAATCTATGCATGGTCAACATGGAATGCAAATTTGAATTAATCAAAGTTAGATTATACGTAATTGATCCAAAATATCTATAATATAGTGTAGCGATATCGATTCATTAAAAACATTATATATATTCATATCATGCATACAATGTTATATTGAACAAAATGAGAATACTTAATAATAAATGTTTTTTGGTGTTTGTTTCAATTTCTTTGAAGTTCGAACTTTATTTTAAATATATTTTTATACAATTCAACTTAACATCACTTAAAATTGATTAAGTAATATTAAATTCAGTACCTCTTTTAGCTTAAAATCAAATTAAATAAATTTGTTAATGAATCGAGCTTGTATCTTACTTATAAATGCAATAATTAATTTTTTAATAAAAATATTGACACAATTTACAAAAAATTATGCATGTGCAAAGAAAAAATAGAGATTATTTGTTGGGGAGACAAGAAGAGAAATAGTCTTCTTTGACCTTTTACTTCAAAATAATGCACATATGTTTTTTTTTTTAATTACACGTAATAACAATAGAGATATTTTTAAATGAGACTTTTAGGTACATATTTAATTTATTCGATTATGCATACTTGAAAGATATTTCTCACCTTTTTTCCATTATAATAAAAGAAAAAAAATTAAAGAGTAAAGTGAGCATCAACATGAGTTGTAATGTACTAATGAGAGTGTTTCATTTAATCAGAGGAAATCTTGGTGAAAACACTACTCCAAAAAATACGTCTCGTAATATACAATTCGAATTTAATCGGAGTCCAAAAGCTCCGGCGGAAAACCAAAAAAAATAAGAGGGCGAGGACCTCCTAAGGACTGAGGTACGAACTCTTTTGATCTTTTTTTCGTTTTGCAACTTTTACAGCTAGCAAATTCTCATTTATTCACAAAATGGCCCACTTAATTACCGTTCACCACCTTCAGTATCCAAAGTAACCCTACATCTTAGTAATCTCCCATTTTCCTCTGTTTCTTTTTTATTCATTTTTTTCTATAAAAAGCCATTTCTATGCGCCATTACTAACAGCCAACAGGTACACTCCTCTAGTAGCACTTTTGCTGCAGCCAGCATTCTCAATCATTTTAGCCATGGCACATCAATTTCTCACACCCTTCCTTATTTTCGCCTTTTTCACCATCTTTGCCTCCCACATTTCAGGTACATACCAAAATATTGTACTAATAGCTAGTTAATTTCTTTTCTAACTGATGTCATCTTTTTTTGGGGTTTAGTTTCAGCTACGACAATGACATTGGTGAACAAATGTAGCCACCCTGTGTGGCCAGGGATCCAGCCAAGTGCAGGTAAGCCGGTTCTGGCTCGTGGAGGGTTTAAGCTTCTGCCGAACAAAGCATACAGACTTAGTATGCCGGCTGGGTGGTCTGGTCGAGTTTGGGGCCGTCATGGCTGCGCTTTTGACGCTACCGGCCGTGGACGCTGTGCAACTGGGGACTGTGGCGGTTCACTTTTTTGTAATGGTATTGGTGGGGCCCCTCCGGCTACACTAGCTGAGATTACTCTGGGGAATGAGCAGGATTTCTACGATGTGAGTCTCGTAGATGGATACAATCTCGCCATCGCTATAACTCCAGTTCGAGGCAAAGGTGAGAGTCATGCCTACAAATGTCTGATGTCTTATTTGCCCTTGAATACAACTCATATGTTTCCTCTTCTCAGTTATGTAGCAGGGTTACTTCCGTCATTACATAAATTATTACCCATTGTTGTTTTTGTTTTCTCGAGTATTTGGTTGATAGTCTATATCGGCCATGTTGGTAGCTCGGTTGGTTGATTAGGTGAATTTTCACATTGAAGGGAGTTTGATTTTTACCTTCTTATCCGTTTATTCCTTTGCACTTTGTGCTCAATTTTAAGGTGAAAATAGGTTCGTAGTTTTAGATCTACGATTTTAGTAAAGAATAGAAAAGTGGCACACGTCGATTTTTAGTGAGATGGATGGACTATATCTACTTTAGTGTGTGAGCTAGATTTAAAATATAATTTTAGGTAATATTAGATCAATATCATTTTCACCCAATGTTGGGTCCAAGAAGAAAATAGGTATGAGTTTTCAGGACTTACTTATGGCTGAAACTTTTTGAGGGGTTTTTACTCTCACTTTTGATTTCGTCTTTTCAACTAACTTTAGTAGATTGGAGGTGGCAAAATCAATCTAATAAATTTAACTTAATTCAACAAGATAGTTGACGTTGCAATAAGCTAATGTCAAAATATAACATAAATCCAAACATAAAAAACCAGAGTTGAACATATCTGAAGGCATACCCTTCTAGGTGTAACGATAGAATCCTAAAAACGGAATCCACTTTACTGCAAATTTGGATTAGACGGTACCCAAAGCGAATACTGGATATAGATTTGTTGCATTGATATCTGATATCAAATGTCATGACAGAGCCATGTATGGTTTCTTGTGGTTTGACAGGGAAATGCAGCTATGCTGGGTGTGTGAGTGACTTGAACACAATGTGTCCAGCAGGTCTACAAGTGAGATCTCATGACAAGAGGCAAGTGGTTGCTTGCAAAAGTGCATGTTCAGCTTTCAATTCACCCAGATATTGTTGCACTGGAACTTTTGGCAACCCACAAACTTGCAAGCCAACTGCTTACTCAAGGATATTCAAAACTGCTTGCCCCAGAGCTTATTCATATGCTTACGATGATCCCACTAGTATTGCCACTTGCACTGGCAGCAGCTACGTCCTCACTTTCTGTCCTCACCATTAGTCTTTGTCTCGTTTCTTGTTCAGTCTCTGTTACTATTGTAGTATCAATATCAAATCAAATATATACTAGTAGTCATTTTAGTGTTCGTCTTTATCTGTCTCAGTAACGTCTATCTTAATTACTTGTAGACTCTCAAGTATATTGTATTAGCATCGACATTTAGTTATTATTATATGGCGGATTCTATTTAATTGGCAGCACTAATCAGATTTAGTTGTGATAATATCATTGCACCAATTATTCTCCCAGCGTTAATTTCGGATTGATGTTTGGAGCATCCACAATTCTTCTGCAGAGTTTCTATCAGAATCACTCACTTTATTATCATGTTAGCGTTTTTCAAGTTAAATTAAATTATGTTAGTTTAATATTTTAGAATTAAAAAAATTATGACAAGTAAAAGGGGTATGATTAATCATGGTGCTCTATGAAATTTCATTTTGAAGGGCTTAAATAGTAGAAAAAAATAAGCTGTATTGTGTGAAGGAATCTTTTTTACTATAATTCATAAAAAAAAAATTCTTGTCTCTGCTTTCGCTGTTCATTTCATTCTAACAGCTTTTCCTCTTTCTAACTTTATTTATTAGTCAAAAAACTGTGAATTCCATTGGGCTACCATTATATGCACGGATTCGAATTTATTCCATTATAGTCAAATGTCTTATTTTGCAGATTTGAGCCTGGGCCGACCTCATGGGCCCAATTGGACCAACAAGGTTCATCTATATCTGAAGTAATTGTAGCACTTTATATTTTGTAGCCACTAGCCAGTTTTAAGGGTTTTCAAACTACCACAACAACAAGGACAACAATATACCGAGTGCTTGTTTTCTTTTATGAGTTTAACAAGGGTATTTGAGAGATGTAAATGCTTGAATTTCTTTTCTTTGTCAAATAATTTCAAATTCGCAACATCCAAGCTCTGAATCCCCAAAATGCATTTTTGCAAATTTCCGATACCTTATGCTAAAACTTTCGCTTCAACTCTTTCTCTCTTCTCTACATTTCTTTCTCCTTCCGTATATCAAACCAATGATTTCCATTTAACTAATCAACAAAGCTCTGAGGCACAAGAATTTGATATTGGTCGGAGCTTGATCGATAGAGCTTACTGGACCAGGCGAATTCACAAGCTTTGTGCTATTGACGGCAATGTCGACGAAGCTCTCCGACTGCTCGATGAACTTCGACTTCAGGGCTATCATCCGGACTCTCTCAATCTCAGCAGTATTGTTCACGCCCTCTGTGATGCCCATCGATTTTCCGAAGCCCATCAGCGATTCCTTCTCGCTGCTTCTTCCCAGTCAACTGTCCCTGATGAGCGAACCTGCAATGTCCTCATTGCTCGCTTGCTTCACGCAGGTACTCCTCTAGAAACTGTGGGTGTTATTTCCGCTTTGTTCTACCAGAAGCCCCAGTTCGTGCCGTCGTTAATGAATTACAACCGTCTAATCCATCAGCTTTGTACTTCTGGAAAAACTAGAGATGCCCATCAGCTGTTTGTTGATATGAGAAAGAGAGGGCATTCTCCTAATGTTGTTTCGTATACTACTTTGATCGATGGGTATTGTGGCGTTGGCGAGGTTCGGGAAGCTGAGAAGCTGTTTGATGAAATGTCTGAATGCGGAGTCATACCTAATGCTCTCACTTATAGCACTTTGATTCGAGGGATTCTTCGAATGCGGGACATTAGCCATGGAAAACAACTGATTGGGAAGCTTTGGGGTGTGATGCTCACTGAACAGGATAAGCTTGTAAACAATGCAGCATTCTGCAATGTGATCAATTGCTTGTGTAGGGAAGGGTTCTTCCATGAAGTGTTTAATATTGCTGAAGATATGCCTCAGGGTAAGAGTGTGGTTCAGGGTTTTGTATATGCACAAATGATAGATTCTCTTTGTAGATTTGGGAGGTATAATGGTGCTGCTAGGATAGTTTATATGATGAGGAAAAGAGGATTCGATCCAAGCTTAGTGTCATATAATACAATTGTACATGGTCTTGTCAAAGAAGGGGATTATTTCAGGGCATATCAGTTGTTGGAGGAAGGGATTCAATTTGGCTACTTGCCGTCAGAATTCACTTACAAGTTATTGGTAGAAGGTCTGTGTTATGTAAATGATCTTGTTAAGGCCAAGGAAGTCCTCAATGTGATGTTAAACAGGAAAGGCGTTGACAGAACAAGAATTTATAATATATATCTTAGAGCTCTTTGTGTTGTTGACAACCCAACTGAGCTTTTAAATGTCCTTGTCGCCATGCTTCAAACTCAATGCCAACCAGATGTTATCACCCTGAATACTGTTATTAATGGCTTTTGCAAAATGGGAAGAATTGAAGAAGCTCAAAAGGTTTTCAAAGATATGATGACGGGGAAGTTTTGTGCCCCTGATAGTGTGACATTCGCAACTGTTATTAGTGGGTTTTTAAAAGCCGAAAAGGTTGAAGAAGCTCTTGTGTTATTGCATGAAGTTATGCCTGAAAAAGGTTTAAAGCCCAATGTTGTAACATATAATGCAGTTATCCAGGGGTTATTCAAATTACATCAGATAGATGAAGCTATGGAGGTTTTCCGTAGCATGGTAACTGGTGGCATCGCTGCTGATTGCACAACGTATACTGTTATTATTGATGGGTTGTTTGAATCCAACAAAGTTGATGAAGCCAAAAGATTCTGGAACGATGTTGTGTGGTCCTCAGGAGTTCATGACAGTTATGTATATGCAGCCATTCTCAAGGGGCTTTGTCGCTCTGGTAAATTGCATGATGCTTGCGATTTCTTATATGAATTAATAGATTGTGGGGTTAATCTTCATGTCATCAATTATAACATTGTTATTAATGGTGCTTGCACATTGGGCTGGAAGAGAGAAGCTTATCAGATTCTTGGTGAAATGAGAAAGAATGGACTAGAACCGGATTCTGTAACATGGAGAATTCTGGATAAACTACATGGCAATGTGGAAAAACAATTCTGCGAGGATTTAACATGTAATCAAGTGGGGGTGTAAGATAAGTTGGTCATTGAAAAGCTTTGGTTTAAAGTAAAGAGTGAAGTGGCAAAGTTAAAAAGCGCGAGGGCAGCAGTTCTCTCTGTTGTTATAGAATGAAACCTGTTAAATGCCGTCTCTGGAGTATGTATGTTTTCATGATAATAGGTTGTCTTCGATGGTAAAAACAGTATTGCTCCTGATGAAATGTGATATTGCTTCTGCAATATATCTAGCCATGGAAATATGGATGGAGGGCGCATTGCATGCCGACCAGTTATACAAAATCCAAATTGGTTAACAAGAGATTCATCATTTACAAGGAGCGAGGCAAAAAGAAAAGAAACTGCAACATAACTATGAACAAGTCCAACAAGTTTCCAGAAGGTAGTTCATCATATTAGATGAATGTACTTTCTTGTGTAATACAACAACAACAACAACATACCCAGTGATATCCCACAAGTGGGGTCTGGGGAGGGAAGATTGTACGCAGACCTTACCGCTACCTCATAGAAGTAGAGAGGCTGTTTCCTAAAACCCTCAGCTCAAAACACTTAAGTAGAACGACTAGATATGAAAAAATGAAATGTAAGGTCAGAGAACAGCAAGTGCGACTAACAATGCATAACACATGACAGTAAGTAACTATGATAGAACTAACACATAAACGCAAGCTAATGAAAGGAAAAAGGAGTAGCAATAGTAAAAATAATACAAATGCTAACAATAGTAAGACGGAGACTTTGAAAGAGAGGAATAGGAAGAAGAAGAAGAAGAGGAACTTAGCCTAGCTTTCTACTCTAATCCGCGCCCTCCACTTATTTCTATCTTGGGTCATGTCCTCATTGAGGTCGAGTTCCGCCACGTCCTGTCTGATCACCTCCCCCCTGTACTTCTTCGGCCTACTTCTACTCTTCCGAGTAGCTCCCACAACCAACCTCTCGCACCTCCTAATAGGAGCATCGATTTCCCTTCTCTGCACATGTCCGAACCACCGCAGTCTCGCTTCTCTCATCTTCTATTTATTACTCATAGGCTCCATGAATTTTTTTTATTTAGACATTCATTTCATTTAATCAATACTGTGATTTATTCCCTTCTATCTGAATGTACTAATTCTGTAATGGTCATGCAAAATTTGATATTTCATTATCTGAGAGTTAATACTTCCATTAGTTTTTAGTTTGTTACTGCCTTGCTGATTGCATCACCCTGCTTTCAATTTTTATATATGGATATTCAATTGAATATAGATCTATTATTCTTCTCATATCAAATCTGCAAATTTGTCATGTCAATACTTTTGACTTCATATGTTGAAGATTTTATGCTTCACGTTGAGCTAAGCACCCAGCATTCCTAGACCTTGAAGCTTCTGTCACTTTAGTTAGCTAAATAAAGAGGTATGTGTCGAGACTAAGATTGTTCGTCCTTTTCATTAAAGCTGCTCCGTTTATATAAACCATAGCTAGCTCCTTCGAGGTGTTGAACATGATCAACTGGCTTAATGATGCATCACTGAGTTAGTGCAGTTTATAATAGCAGGTACCTTTGTGGAGATCCTGGAGTTTGCTCCCTGAGTTTGAGTTTGTTCTTCGACATCAAGATAGTTTATCATCATGAGGTCTCCCCTCTTGAAAACTTTGTGGTAGAGCTTTATTTTCAGGTCAGCAAGTGAAGAAGTAACGCACTGGAGAATAACAAAATGAGAAGAAATTAAATTACTCCAGCTTCTTTACCAACTTCTCGGACAGTATAAATGTTGTAAGTAGCTGTAGTATTCATTCTTAATTTGCACCTGAGAGGCTTATCTTCATTCATAATTTGCGCCTGGGAGGCTTATCTTCATTCTTAATTTGCACCTGAGAGACTTATCTTCATTCTTAATTTGCACCTGAGAGGCTTACTTTCAGATTCTGTTTTTCATTTTTATTCTGTCAAATGGTTAAGCTATTCCTTTATTCGTACAACTTCCATTATGCTATATAAAATCCAGATGTTATGTTCTTTGGAATGAGTCCATGTATAATTGCATACAGATGTGGTTCATTGAATCATCTTCAAGACTTCTACTTTCTGAATGGAACTTAACTAGATGCTATACAGAGCATAAATTCTCACTGTTTCATTATGCCAGTGGCCTTTTTCTGTGCTTCAGTCAATTTACATGGTTGAGATAAGCGCATAACATCTAACATGATAATTTAGGAATTTGTTACATAGTAAGACATTCAGTCAACTCAAGGATGTGGAATGACTGCATTAACAGAATGTTTTGCTTCTATGGGATTTTGCTTCTGCAGCTCTTGTTCTGTGTCATGGTAGGTTATAGGAAGCTCAATGCAGTTCAAGTTCTCTTCTTGATTTTACGAACAAAGACCACTTATTTCCAACAATTACCTCTCCACTAAACACAGTTCTACGAGTAGTCTTTATTTTTTAGTCTTGTTTAGTACTCACTTCGTCCCATTTTATGTGGCACCCTTTGAATTGGGGCGGTGTTTAAGAAAAAAAAAGACCTTTGAAACTTATGTTTTGAAACAATCCTTAGATATTTGTGTGACTGTACTTCATTTTATCAAGGGTAAAAGGAAAATTTCAAAGTTAAATTGTATCCAACTATAGTGAGATGACATACTTTTTAGGACAGACTGAAAATAAAAGGACGTCACATAAAATGAGACATAGGAAGTAGTTTTTTCGTTACATGGAATGTTGCGGAAAATGACAAAAATGGTCCCTTATCTTTGATTGCCGATTCAACGTAGCCCCTTAAGTATTAGCTGAACCGTTTTAATCCTGTAAGGTTGTTGAAAGTGAGCACTTTTAATTTCCACTGATAAATTAAACAGGAAATATGACAACTAAAAGAAATGGAGGAAGAATTAAACAGGCAGATATAAGGGTCATTTTTGTCATTTTCTTGCGTTTTCGTTCCTTCTTGGTCTGCTTATTCTTCTACTACTAGTGGTTATGTGGAAACAAGTTGCTAAGCTAATTAGTGAGAGAGAGGCGGATATGACGACCCGAATAGTCTGGGTGTCGGAGCAAACCTTCTCGGCCAACACTCGGCGGAGCGCAACCAAGACACCACCGCCTATGTCAGCAATCTTGACCCTCTGGTATCTCTCCTTCATTCTAATCCTAGGGTTTTTCCTCCTCCTATTACAATCTTGTTCATAAACTTGCTGCTGATTACCTTCCTTCTGAAAATCAAACATTTGTGTAACACTTGATGCCAAATTAATGGTATCAATGTAGGAGAAAATAGTGAGAGTAATTGGATAGACTTTGTGTGGGATGTATAACATTGAAATTTGTCCCCCCTTAGTATTTGTATGACTGTATCTGGCTTTTTCTGCTGAGTGTTTGTGAATTCCTTCGTCTAGCATTGGTTTCACATGTCTGGTATTCCTAATAAGTCCGGTAGCATATCTGCAACTGTGTGTCTGCTCTGCTCTTTCGTGAGGGTTAATATTTCGACTCCTCTGTGCCTATGTGCATGTGTCTATTTTATTGAAGATTTTGGATATTAATAGCCTTAAAAACTTTTCCTCATCGTCTATCATTACTGCATCTGCAGTTTGCTTGCTGTTTTTCCTTTTTCAGTTACAAGCTCCTCACTGATTGTTTTTTTCCTATTTATTCGTTGCTTTCAGGATAGAAATAACTCAGAAAATTGAGACTTTATTTTCTAGATTCAGGTTACTAAATATCTTTCTTTGGTTGATTGGTAGATTTCTGAAGAGTTGTTATGGGAGCTGTTTGTTCAAGCAGGTCCAGTAGGTATGCCTATTTTAACTGAATAGCTGGCCCCTTTAAAAGGGAATAAATCTGTGGAGATTCCTGATAAATATAGTTAACATCCTCTTTGTTTTTAATTTTTCATCAGCATCCTCTTAGCCCTTTTTAAATCTTTGGGAATTTAGATTCTTTATATCTCACCGGTTTGCTATATAAATCAATTTATGTTGCAGTCAATGTTTATGTCCCCAAGGACAGAGTTACTAATGCTCATCAGGGATATGGTTTTGTGGAATTCAGAAGTGAAGAAGATGCTGACTATGTAAGTGTATTGGTTGTTTTTATTGTCACACTATTTTTACTTGCTGAAGTCATTATCTATTATATATTTGTCCCCATGGATTTGTTTTTGTATTTGTTGCTTTCTCTCTCTGAAACACTACCGATGCAGGCAATAAAGGTGCTGAACATGATAAAGCTTTATGGGAAACCAATATGTGTAAATAAGGTAATGTACTGTCATTGATGCGTCTCCCCTTGTCATAATGGATTCTTCCCCATATTTCACATTTTATTTAATGTAATTATTTATCCTGGTACAGGCGTCACAACACAAAAAGAGTGTTGATGTTGGTGCCAACTTGTTTGTTGGGAACCTTGATCCTGTAAGCAAGTCATATCCTTGATAGTATCTTACAAACTCTTGTGTTATTCTCAAATCAAATGCATCTGGATATGGACATTGGATTACAGCTTTTGTCTAAGTTTATAACATCAACTGCATATTATATTACCTTGCTCATGCCATCTATTTTGTTAACTTATAAACCCGCTTCGGTTTTATATGCAGGATGTAGATGAGAAGCTTCTTTACGACACTTTTAGTGCTTTTGGGGTAGTTGTCTCAAATCCAAAGGTTAACATCATTTTTGTTCATCTTTCATATGATTCATGATTCTTCATTTAGTTGCTTTCAGGATAGAGAAATACTCTTCGTTTGAGTTTATGTGAGGATTTCTTAGATTAACCCTTCTCTTCTTCTAAAGTCTATTCCCCTCATTTCTATTTCTTAATTATATTCCTGTTATTGTGTCTTATTCATGCATGAGTTCGTTTCTCTTTCCCCTTGGATTGAATCTGATGATTAATGCTTTTTAATTGTTAGATTATCTCGTCTTTCTTCTAAAGTGTATTCCCCCTGGTTTCTATTTCTTAATCATATCCTTGTTACCTTATCATGCTTATTTGATTGTGGTTCAATTTATTATTGTTGTATCTAGAATCACATCACTTGGCAAAATCAAGAAAAAGTTCATCCTCCTCCCCCATGGCTGGCAGTTCATTTTCTCCTCTCCCATTACCTCAACTCTTTATCTTTGTGTGTGACAATTCATTCAGCCAACTCCAACTAATTTAGGACTGAGGCGTAGTTGATTGGTCGATGATTGTATCTTCTTCCCATAGCGGCAGATCTGACCAGATATGTACCACTCCAACTTTGCCGACAGTCAAAGCAACTCTACTTGTTGGATTTTGTGTGTACAGGGTTAAATGAATCTCTATGGATACTGGAAATATGTAGGGGAAAGCGAAGGCATGTTACATAGACAGCAACTCATGTCAACATGCTAGACCAGCTTGAATGACAAATTATGCATGTATTGGTTTTTTTCAGAAGTTACAGTGCATATATTTTAGTAGGACCACATAGTTTACTTGCCATTTATAGGTGGTTTTGTTGATGTTATATTCTGATGTAGTTATCTTTTCTTCCAGATAATGAGAGACCCCAAGACAGGGAATTCCCGGGGTTTTGGTTTCATTAGTTACAATTCATTTGATGCCTCTGATGCAGCAATTGAGGTGACTTTCCTCTTGCGTCTTTGCTTGCCAACCATAAATTGTACAGAAACATGATATGCTGCAACTTACAAGTCCAAAAAAGTTCATTTCTAAGTATTATCGATTGTTGACTTGGAGCCTGTGCCATGTGTGGGCTCCCGTCTTCTTTTAGTGTCTGGATTGTAAATTAGGATACATTTCTGTTCTGACTTTAGAGTATTTTCTGGTTTGTTTTGTACTATTATTTTATCTGGTTCAGTCATAATGCAATCACATTTTCGGAGCTCCCATTTAGTTTCTGAGAAACAGGTCAAGTGGCCGTATATGAATGAGAGCAATTGATGGATTTAAATAAAAATTCCTTTTGTTATTGGAGGATTGGGATCACCCTCTGGTTGCTGTGAGAGGCTCATAGCAATAAAAAAAATCTCACTTCGAAATAAATAAATAGTGTGCAGGACACATCTTCCAAGCATTGAGTATCTTGTCTCCGACGCGTTTAAGTGACCAACATGATGATTTAGAACTGTATATTGTTTCAGCACCTAATTTGTAATTTAATCTACTTGGCACTTCTAAACCAGCTTCCTGGAATCCTGTTAAATATAAAGATCCTGCTATTAGTAAAGACCTGGTTACTTTAGTGCACATTTTGCATTGCATGTTTGGAGAACACTGGATTTTTAATGTATTGTTGCTTCTGATTGTTTCAAATCCTCTGTCTAGGCCCAGATGCTTTCTAGCTGATGCATCTGAACTTTTGACTTCCAACTTGGCGTTTCTGCAGGCTATGAATGGTCAATATATTTGCAACCGCCAAATTTCGGTGTCCTATGCCTTCAAGAAAGATACATAGGGGGAACGTCACGAAACCCTGCTGGTAAGAATGAATTTGTGCTAATTTGCATCTTCTCTGCATTTTGAATTTCATGAACTTTAGTATCTTTTTGAATTATGTAGTCATTACTTTCTAATGCACTTTGGGGCAATTATGATTTCTTGGCGATGATATGCAGAGAGGCTTTTAGCTTCGAGTAATCCAGGTACCCAGAAAAACAGGCCTCACACCATGTTTGCTAGTGAACCTCCAACTCTTCCCGGTGTTCCACAAGCTGACGGTGAGTTGGTGCTCCTGTTCCCCCACGGCCTTTTGCAAATGCTCCCATGCCTCCAGCTCCTGTTCCAGCAATTCGGCCATCCACTGTGCAGCCTAATGTCTACCCACCCATGCAGATGCCCCCACCACAAGCTTGTCAGGGACAGCCTATGCAACCAGCTGCAGGCGGTCATCCGCAGCAGCAAATGCAATTTAGAGGAATGCCACCTCCGCTGCCCCCACAGTTAGCTCCACCCCTAACTAGGCCCCCTCCACCACCAGCTGCAATGGGTGGTATGTTTGGCGTCCGCCACCACCACCTCAGCACTTTTCTGGTGGTCCCCATGCTATGCCCCATATGTCGGTGCAGCCACCCCCTCCACCTCCTGCACCAGGTTGAAAATAGGAGGTGCCACATTTTGTAGCATCTTGAATGTCTTTCCTTTCAGGGATATAACATATTTTTAAAGTAATGCTAACTGCTTACCCTGTAAAAACATGTTTACAGGCTGTTGGTATTTCAAAATTTTAGTTGAGAATTGTTCAATTTGGAAGTAACTTTCAAAATATGGCATTTTAGTGAAAAATACCATATATGCAATATCTGAAGCTTCTGATCGTCACAATCTCCAGACTACAAAATTAGATGGACTATCATCCAGACTAAACATTTATTCTTGCTTTGGAAGGAGTTTTAGCATTAGCATTTTAAAAATTATACAAGGACAGCTAGAAGAGTTTGTTGTGGCTCTTTGTGCAACAGCCGCTTCATGCTTCTATCGACCACTTGAATTTCAATTTTGGGTGTGCACACGTAAATACTTAAACTTATATAGAGTTGAACAGGAATACATGTTTTACGTGACAATATATACACTTGACTTGGTTTGCATTATGTCACGTAGGACGCATATTACACAATGTAAGACGTATGTGTCTATTTGTTCTACTTTATCCAAATTTAAGTACTTACTCATGCATATTCAAAGTTAAAAGACAGAGACATCAACTAAGACTAAATTAAAGGCAAATATACGCATTATGCATATATTACATGTGTTTTGTAATTACATTTTGCTACACTAATCAATAATATTTTGATAAACGATATTATTATAAAGAGATTTGGTTGTTGATTAAAATTTTGTTACGTGAACTTTATCCATGATAGATTCCCAAGTGTTGATGTATAGTTGAATTAGAATGGGATTGTCAATAGACAAGTGTTGAAAGATGAAGTAGTTGCCGAGTTCGAATTGTAGATGATAAGGCTGATTTTGAAATCAGGGCCCAACACGGCTTACACTCGCCTAAATTTTATTTTATTCAACTTGAAATTTCCTACTAATTTCCCTAAAAATGACTATAACGAGAAATAAATAAGTAAAGCAGACTAAAAAGAGGGGAATATTTTTTTCTCTTTATTTTTACCCAAAGAGGGGAATACTCGATCTCTTTATTTTTTGGTATAGCAATCGTTGTGTTTTGGTTAATAATCGGTCATCAAATACGTGAAAGTTATAAAGTCTTACGTTCAAATATTAATAGATATAAAAATATTAAATTGATTTTTCTTATTTTTTTTAATTTAGCTGAATAAAATTATTGATATTTATTATCGATAACAAATATCTTTGAAATTAATAGTTGAGCCAGGTGAAAGCTTATCCTAATACTATGATTATCAAAAAATTAACATATAAAGTATATATGAATCATAATTGAAAGCACAAAAAGAGTTAAAACATTAACTTATCATGAGAACATTTTTAAAAATGATTAAATAAATTTAAAAGATATTTATTTGAAACTATTCACTTCGTTTCATATTAATTTAATATTTATTTATTGTTCAAAAAAAATTAAATTGTTTAAAATTTAAATTAAATATTTATATTTTTTATTTATTAAATTTATATTTTTTAGTAAATACAATTACTTTGTATATTTTATGATTTTATAAAGATAATGGTAGAAATCATGATTTAATTATCTCGTCAAGAAAGAATCATATTCTTTACAATCAGGCCAAAAGTTAAAACGTATTTCCCCACACGGCGGCCAAAATCTTTCCCTCCTATAAATAGACCTGTGTCCGCCATTATAACTTCCATTACAAGTCTTCCTTTTTCTCCTACTTTTCCCTTTTCAATCAACGGCAATGGCTGCTACCGACAATGTCAACAACAACAACTCCGTTTCCAAGCCTTCTCTTTACCTTCAGAACATGGACGAGGTCCAAAAAGTGTTCCAACGGTTCGACACTAACGGTGACGGCATGATCTCCGGCGAAGAACTCTCCTGCGTCATGAATGCTCTTGGATCTGATACATCTCCCGAAGAGGTCGCTCGTATGATGGATGAAATTGATGCCGACAGAGACGGTTTCATTAGCCTCAAGGAATTTGCTGAGTTCTGCAAGGGCGACGTTACCGGCGTCGGTGACGGCGGCGTTAAGGAGCTTCGTGAAGCCTTTGATCTGTACGATCAGGACAGTAACGGATTGATCTCCGCCACTGAGCTCCACCAGATCCTGATTCGTTTAGGTGAAAGCTGCTCCGTTCAGGACTGTACCAAAATGATCAAGTCGGTTGATTCCGACGGCGACGGTTACGTTAACTTTGAGGAGTTTAAGAAGATGATGACTAATAGTAGCAAGTAGGCTCTCTAGGTTTTCTTATTGTTAAGTCTTTGTTTACTCTCTTCTTTTAGCGGCTGATAAAGGTGACGCGCACGGGGTTACAGTGCGTCCCCTGATAGGGTATAGTTTCTACCTCTAACTGGTGATAGACGCCGTTAACAGTAAATGTGGATTATGGGTTCAGTCGATCTGGTCTTAATGGAATTTAAATTTTCTCTGACATTTGTTTCTTCGTTACCTGTGAAGAGTTTTGCCATTTTTTAATGGGGAGAAATATTATTTTAGCAAGACTTTCTCGAAGAAGGGTGACAAAACAAGATGG
>JAPFFP010000070.1:25800567-25814036 GCA_026153255.1 Solanum medicagineum
CCTGCATGAACTAGAATCTGCAATATCAAGGTGTATGTTATTAAACATTCACCTTGCAATAGAAACAACTTGACTCCAAATGAAACTGTATCTGGTCTTAATACTTAACAAACAAAATCTTTTGGGAATGTCAGGGAATGAGAATTCTGCTTCGTTAGTCACTAATTTGCACTTTCCATTCATAAATCAGTTTCCTTTGTAATGTCCTGACATTTCTCAGCTTTGATAGGAAAACTAATAGGCATTTCAAAGCCACGACCATGCTCACAAATACTACTTTGTTATAGGCTTCTGAGTTACAGACAAAAATGATGGAAACGATGGAAGCTGTTGAGTTGGAGAAACAGAAACATAATAGTACCAGAATGGAAACTCTTGCACGATTGGCAAAGCTTGAGGTACTTAGGAATCTGCCTAATCATTCTGCTGTACATATTTTACGTTCAGTTGTTGGGCAAGCTGGATAGGGCTTGGATAACTGTCATGGTTAAAGCATTCCTCCCGAGAATCGTACATATTTGAAAGTGCAGATTTAATACAGCAGCTATTTCTTGCAGACAGTTAATGCTGAACTTGCAAGGTGTCTCGCATCTGTTCAATGGAATCTTGAAGTAGAGGTATATGAAATATTAACTGTTGTTTCAGCAGAATTTGAAAGCCTATTGTACTCTGTTTCTACAACTAGAAAACAGATACAACACATTTTCTGTCGCACTTTATGGGTGTTTAAGTGCATTTGCTCTGCAATGCAGTTTCATAAATAAAGAATATTTTTAACTCTTCATAGCTGAGTTGTTTGCAGCTCTCCACCTTGGTCCTGTGGAGTATCTATTTCTCTTTTTTAATTCCTTTTGGGAGGGAGGAGGGAGGCACGGGTGTCACTTCAGGTTGTGACCAATACATTTTGTCTCACCTCCCTACAACACGCACACCCCAAAATAATGTCTGTTGCTCATATACATAAATGAAGGAACAAACTTAACCTTTCTCAAAATAAATAAATAAATAAAATTAAATTAAAATAAAAGTGAAGGAATAATTAAATGGTTCTTGCCTCACCTAGAAAGACAATATTCTGCCCAATATTTCTGATCACAAGTATTGATGGAAAATGATACTAGCTTGCATCTGGTGGTCTGTTTGGAGAGAAAGAAACCTCAGGTGTTTCCAGAACAAGAACAACATTCAGAATATGAAGACAAATTGTTTACTGTTGCTTCGTTTTTGGTGTAAACAGGAGTATAGGGCAGATCTAGAATCAGTTATAGATGCCTTAAAATCTTTGTAATTTTTTGTCAAAGGGTTGAAGATCCTCCTGATACTCTACCTCAATTGTAATTAGGAAACCTGTAACTTGTTGCGGCAGGTTTTCAATTTGTTGGAAATAGAATACAAGATGTTACTTTCTCAAAATAAATAAATAAATAAATAAATAAATATATTTGTTGCTTTGAGCAAGTGAACCAAGACCTCATATTTATTTGGATCTTAATATTGTACTCCCCTATCTTTTCTCTCTAAAAGAGCAAAACAGCTGAAAGAAAGTATTATTGATTGAGTTAATAATATGAATCGATTACTTTTTCAACTTCAGAGATCACTGTTTCTGATTGAATATGCTTAGGACTGTTACTAGAAGCATGTTTATTAATTATGTTTGATGTTAACCCTTCAGGTTAGTCAGGTTGCTGAACTACGCCAAGAAATTGAGTTAAAAGAAGCAGCTCATGAAGGTCTGCATTGGTATCTTGACCAAGACAAAAGTTGTTAGCTTGTCACACTTTTTCCATCACAATAATCAGAAAAAGCTGTTACCAATACCTATATTGCGAATGCGCATTCATAAACTAAACACATCTTTGGATATGTGTGATAATATGAAATTTCAGATAATTTTTGTTGTCAAAGTCTGCAAGGTACTGTATGTCATTATGTGGCATTCCATGCTTAAGACATCAACATATTATAAATTCCATTGCTATATAGCTAGCTGGTTGATTAAATGATTCACTGGACAGGATGCCAGTTTTCTAGTCAGCTTCTGTAGATCAGTTCATCTATTCATTGAATAAGATCCATTAATGTAAAAAAAAAAAAAATTAAAATAAGATTGTGATTGAAGAAGTGTTTTGTAAAAATGATTTTCTTTTTGCAAAGATAGGTTTTCTTCACAAGAAAGACATTGCTAAAGCTTTTTAACAATCTTTTTGTCTTGCAGAATTGAGAAGGAAGATATCTAGGATACAGGGAAGTGGTGAAAAAGTAAGTAATGACGGGTTTTTTTGTCTTTAAAAAGATTAACTTTTCCTAAGATAAGTTTTTCCTTCCCATACTTTCTCAAGATAACTAAGTTTTCCTTTTCCTATCTTCTAACTTTTTTCTTTTTGATGAAAATTACTTGTAGTTAGTGGCTTCAAAAGGGATTGAAGTGGAGAGGGAGATGCTTGAAGCAGAACACTCTTTCTTAAATGATAAAGTGGGATTTTTGCAAGAAAAGGTAACCCGACTTTTGGCACCGTCATGATTTACTTCTCTGCTGGACCTTTTTGAATTAATATAGGAGCCCTGTAGTACAATATTCTATGGAAACACTAGATCTAAGTGGATCGTGTATTCCATCTCTATTTCATTCACTTCTGCTAGCACATTTAATTGTTGGAACAACAGTACTATTTGGGTTTCGGCCCAGAAAATATGTCTACTTTGTGAATAGACTAGGAAAAATCACCTACCTATAGTTCCATTGACACGGCATTGTGTGGCATAATTGAGGATGTGTAAATGAGTTCCAAGCAAAATAATTCAGAGAGTGCTGCATTGGTTGTGCTCTGAAATTGCATATGGATCATGATAATTTCCTTACCCGTTTTCAATCTGAAAAGAATTAAAATGTTAGGTTACACTGACAAACTTATGGTGTCTTGTTGTTGGCATGTCAATATTTTGATATTTTACAGCTATAAGAAAAGGCTTGTTTTGTTTCTAGGGTACTTGTCTGCATAAGGGGCATCCTGCATAACTATATTTAGAGACTGAAAGATTGAAACTGAAGCAATACTTCAGTATGTTTTGGAAATGTTATTGGACATTGTTCTAAGAAATTGGTGTTAAGAGTAACAACAACAACATGCCCAGTGGGATCCCATAAGTGGGGCTTGGGAAGGATAAAATGTACGCAGACCTTACCACTACCTCATAAAGATAGAGAGGTGGTTTCCGGAAGACCCTCATCTCAAAAAATTGGTGTTAAGAGTATAAAAGCAATAATTGACTTGTATACAAAATTGAAAATTATAAATGGCTAGTGCTTTGCTTTCTTTATTATCTGTTGAACTCATCTTGTTTGATTGATGTGACCACTGGATCTCTAGGCAAAGACACTAGAAAGAAGCATTGCCACAACACAGCATGAACTGGAAAACCCAACTGTAGTGGAAATTGAGCTCAAGCGGAGGCTTGGTCAATTCACCGATCATCTGATTCAAAAACAAGCTCAGGTTCTTTTTCTTAATTAACTGTGACTCGACATGGAATTTTATTGAGAAGAATCTTGCTCTCAAGTCTCAATTGTCTAGCTGTCCAAGCTGTCTAAAAATTGAATCTGTCTATGTTCGATATGCTGTAGTAAAAACATTCATATTTGGATCCTCGAATCAACCGTTTAATTCTGTAAATGATTATAAGCATGCTAATTTCCATTAGGGAGTCATTTGTCTGGTTTTCTGCCGATAGGTGTACATGGACAATAGATAGGATTTCTGAACTTTGCTTTTACTTCAGGTTGAGGCACTGTCTTCTGAGAAGGCCACAATGACATTTAAAATTGAGGTACATTTATATTCCCATTACAATTTGAATAACAGGTAGTTCACAGAGTGCTTTGATCCAGTTTTTCATATCATATTTAGGCAGTCTCAAGGTCACTAGAAGAAAACAGGTCTATGTTAACTGATTTTCCCAGTACCTCATCAACGGCTGATTTGGAGTCTGGGTTGTGGATCTCCAACACAAAGTTGAGGCCTTTGTTTGAAGAAAAAATGCGATCAGGCCAGCAGCATTTAGGATCTCTGATTCGACAGTTGGACTCTATCTACTGCACCGGGATGGTGTTTATTAGAAGGAACTCCAATGCAAAAATATTTTCTCTGGTTTACCTCGTCTTCCTTCATCTTTGGGTCATATACATTTTAATGTCTCATGCTCCTGTCTCTGAAGAGACCACTGGTGCAGTTATTTCCTTGGAGAATATCAACAAGACGGGAGGCGTATGATATTATTTGTTGATGTGTATCATTATGTTCATTGGATCCATCATTTTTTGCTTTGAGGTCCTTTCAGCATCTCCACCCTCCTCAGCCTAAAACTCCGATGTATAGAAATGCACCGTTTGTTAAACAAACTTCAGATGGTTATGACTTATGACATATATGGATGATCCTTCTTGTATATCTAGGTCAAGGAATGTATAAGGTTTTAAAGGTCGATATGCATTTCATGGAAAATAGATTTTTTTTTCTTTGATTTTATCTAGTTATGGTTATGAATTCTAACTTCTACTCATTATGAAGACCTCCACGTTTATCCTTTTCTCTTCATTTATATGATTCTGTCCCCACTCTCCTGGAGCTGCCAATGTTTATACCAAATTAAACAATTCAATCATAGTACTCACAAACTTAAGTGAAATTACATGCTAGTGTTAAAAGGTTTATATTCAAGACACGTTTTGCATTCATTTGTTCATTGTTAACATAAATTTCTGTCGATGACATACTTTTATGTCTTTGCATGTGTAAAATGGCCTAAGAATATGCCAGTACAAACGTAAATGCTAGACAAAGGGAGGGTCGTGTTGTGGCGGGCGAAGCAAACAACATTCTAACAAGAAGCTTACTCAACTATGTGAATGCAAGATTTGATTCAAGATATTATTGGTTAACAAAGCAAAAGAAGTTAGAATACACTACCAGAAGCAACCAAATAGGCGGAGTTTATTAAAAAGATCACACTAGTGAACAAGGGAGATGTTAACAAAGCAAGCTGTGCAGTGAGCAGCTGGCAAACTACTTGGACTAGTATGGAATCCCAAAAATTAAGCTGTCAACTCATCTTCGGGTCTGTTCTACTGCTGTCTTGTTGGCTTCGTCTATTCCTTTCAAGCAACAGAAATTTCTTATTAATTCCATAACATGTTTTCTAGGTAAAAGTGAGTCTTGCAAATAAGCACCACAATCACACAGGCATTGTAGCTTCCTCAGTCATACTTGTAAGTTGACTTCAGTTGAGGTGAAATCTTGTGATTGAGTTGTAGCAAGAAAGCAGAAACGATAAGACATACATATACATATCAACGTAATGTTAAAAGAGCGAATCAGTTTGACCCTTCCTGAAGCTCAGAGGGGATGCTTTTGCTTAACTGAAGAAAAGAACCACCTATAGCTAATATATGTCATATACATAATTGGTAAAGAAAATTGTGAAGGATGAAATTTGAGCGTAAGATTTAAGTTTTACCAGCTTAGCTCTTCTTGGGGAAGATTGCGACTGTACAAAGGAAACTCAAAAAGGACTATTGATTTGAACCATTGAGGAAGAGTCCCATACACTCCAGGAGGCAGCAGAATAAGAGGGCTGAAATTATCATATCAAGTTTACCATTTTACACTTAAATCACAGGAAATAAAAGTGAAAACTATAAACCTACCTAGTTTTTCTCTTATATGATCTATATGCAGCAACATTTCCAAACTTCTTGTCTCCTGATGCCTGTTTAAGTAGCACGTTACAGTATAAGTTGATGATAGAGGCAAATGTAGTTAGACAAGAGGAACAGTTGTACCTCAAGCAAGGGTATGCCACTAACAAAAAGGAGCAGCAAGGTTACGAATACTGGTCCAAACATAACTAGCCATTCAGCACCCTCTAGCACCGGTGTGGAAGCCAGGAAAACTCCCCACCAAAGTAAAATCTGAAGAGCAGTATAAAATGTTTAGCTAGTCTATTTAAGATGAAACTGGAAAATGTGGAACCAAGAAAAGAAGATTGTAAGATTGCAACTTGGCACGATTTTTAATATCATGTGGTCTTTACGTTAAACTTTCATGGCCATAAATTGAGAAGTCAACTCTTTCTGCCTTGGACATCTCATGATGAACAAAAAAATACTTTCTTTTTTACTTTTCTGCATATAAGAATGCAGTAGAGTGAAGCATGCAACTGCCTAATTGATAAACATGCTATCAAAGACGTAGACCAGCAACTCATAGCAACAGTGTCGCTGAACAAGACCAAAAATGAAAAGTGGTCAATGTATTCTTGTGACAAACAATGTAAGACTTCCATATGTAACCCAAGGAAAGTGATGTGCTAGAATTAAAGTTAGAGAGCATTTAGTCATGGTTCATGTCGCAGAGATGGGAACTGCTGTTCCCATCCAGAAGGGTGAATAATGCATGAGAATGTGCTCATCTTCCACGACACCTACAATGTACTTTTTTCAATCAATCAAAAGAAGAGGAAAGCTTCACAATAGAGCAAAAACAATCATGTGCTACATTCATTGTGTTGATGCCAGCTAGAATAGACTCCCCACAACCACAATTATTTGTAAGAAAAGGTGTCCAGGTATAAACTTACCGGTCCTTGCTTATAAAAAAAACTAGAAATTTTGTGCGCTTAGATCTGGGGAGGAAGAAATTCAAATTCATCAATATGCTCCAGAACCTCTTCAAGTGCATCTTTCTGACTTGACACACTCTCTTTCCACCTAATCTGACTTATTTCCCTCTTTTTTCTTTGTATCTTAATCTCCCCGTTGCCCTTCATCTCTCCACCATGTACAGGTTCCAAGTCCAAACAGACACTCAACTAAGATATCATAAAGTAGCGTGGGTCACAACATAGGCCTAGCACGAGGAAACTCTCTATTGCACTAAAAGTATGCAATCCATTCAAATCAGCTCGGTTAGATTATCTACCAAAAATACTACTTTTTCTTTCTGTAAAAGGTTAAGGAGACTAAGGTCAATGATGTCGGGTATTTCTTATAGTAGGCTAACATACTTGACTTCCCCAAGGTGGTTTTTGTTGTGACTTGTGAGAGGTATAATGTCCCTAAGGTGAAAAATACTCCCAGATGAAATATTTTTACAATCGGCAGCATCACCATTGATTCATCAAATAAGCTCTATGAGTTATTATAAGTCACAAGATTCTAAGTGCAGTATCTATTTGTTCACATATGTTAGGGTATCTGCACAGCGTATCCCTGAAATGACATCATATTGTAATACCCAAAGATCCCAAGCTGTCAGTGTATTTTACTATCTCTAAATGCTATTCAGAAAACAAAACTAAATGGATAATCAAGTGTATGTAACATATACCCTGTGACTTCCACATAAGGACGCCTTTTTTGCATGAACTCATAGTATTACTCTCACAGACCAATTTTATAGTCCTACATTGGTTGGGTTCAGTTATTAAGAGGAAAGCTAAAATTACAGAGTACTGTAAAGAGAGGTGAGTCATATATAGAGCAAAACCTACATCATACGAGTTAAAGAATTTATCTTTGCATGAGTGCTTCCAATATAACTTTCGAATTCATCCGAAATCTTTAAGATAATGAATAGCAAAGGGGAAAACAATCCAAGAGAAGGAAAATTACACTTCAGGCTAAGGGATAGACAATTAATCTGGATAGAGTATTTTGCAAGAAGATAATTAAGTCAAAACCTTCTTTGGGTCAAGACGTTGTTTGTGCAGGTATGCAACACTTGTTCTCTTGAAACAAGCAAGTCATCAGTAGCTCTATCAGGTTGAGTCTCAAAGACATCAAAACTCGCTATAACTTCTATAAACTACAACACCAAAAAAGCGACGATTCAAAGGACTAACCTCACCAAAATAGTTTGGATGACGTGAATATTTCCAGAGGCCAACACTGCACCACTTTCCTCTATTTTCCGGGGAGTTTTTGAACGCCAACTTTTGTTGGTCAGCTGTAATCTCAACCAAAATCCCAACAATCCACATAATCCATCCAATGATGTCTTGAGCCTGAACGGAAGGATGCTTATCACTTGCATTAACAACTGTCACTGGTAAACTAACAGTCCATACCCAGATTGCCTGAAATTAAAATTAAGTCGTCATTCACAAAGAAAAAGTATCTCAATCTTCTGTTGCCTGCAAAAAGAATAAGTTGTCAATTGTCATTCACAAAAGTGAAGAAGTATTTTTTTTCCTGCTGAGAGCATAAAACCAATATACAGCAAGACAATTTATGAGATGTTTGGATTAAAGGAAACAAAACCTGAAGTATCCAAAATATTGCCAGTTTTGGAAGATTGTCACGTTTGTCATCAAAACGTCTGTCTTCCCCCCACTGTAATATCCTGATAAAAATAAGGGTAAAGATAAAGCTAATGTAAGTCAACCATGCAAACCAATATAATTTATCATTTGGGGGAACGAGCCTTGCGGTTAGTACCAATAAATAGCTTCTTATATCTTTGCAAAGGATAACACTTCATCCCTTTTCGACCGTATATCTTTGCAAAGGATAATACTTCATCTCTTTTCGATCATATCTTTGCAAAGGATGACAATAAGCAAAATAAGAAAAGAATATACACAAGTTTAATAGTATCATTAGTGCTGTCTAACCTCATTAATAAAAATAGCCCCAGTCGAAGGCCCCATATCACTACAAATAGAGACAAAACCACCTGAAAGACAGAATGATCAAACAGAATAAAATGCTACCCAACAATTTCCTGAGCACTTTCAATTACATTTTCAAGCAAATGCAGATTAATAAACATAAAATGATTCCACGAGCTGCGAGATATAAAAGAACAGCTCAAAAATTAAATTCTCGTACAATACCCTAGATTCTAAAGCTAATTCTCTCCAATATCAGTTTTACAATGAATGCATGGGTCCCATTTAAAACAGTGGAAGTAGTTGTTACAGCAAAGCGCCCGGAAAACTGACGAAATTTATATGACCATAGAAGAGGGGGAAAGAGTTCGGGGAGGAGGGTACCGGAGGAAAAGTGACCACTAGAAAAACCCTTGTTGGGATTAACAAAAGCTTTCTACAGTAATTTTAACAAAGTTAATAACCACACTACTAAATGATTGCCAGATCAAGATGGATACAAAATCTTACCTGTCGAGTGTACCACGAACCCTTTAGCACCAAGGTCAAAATAGCGAGTACAATGAAGTTCGTACTTCCTGTATAGAAAATATTGACAGAAAACTAGTAAGAACATACAGTCCCAAACCCGGCACAAAATAAGTAAAAACAAATTAAAGCCAAAGAGATTGATAGTCATAACAAAGCTGCACCACGGCAAATACTACTACAATGAATGGATAGTTAAGAGATGTAAAGTAAACGGGGAACAGGATTCGTTTAGCATAGGTATCTAGAATCTATCTCCAATCATGATAACCTTATCATGAATCTAAGGCCAAAATTGAATATCCTACAGTTTAGTGATGCAACTTGTGAAGTGTCAACCCAACCGGCCAACCATGGCCTAGATTATAGGAATATCTAGTCTGAATTAGTCCAATCATTGGTAAATACACACTAGAAGCTAAAGTGGCTACATCAACCAACTTAATACTATAAAACCTGGATGCCTATACCACAAAGAAGCACAGAATGTCGCATTAAACAAGAATATGCTTATAGAAAGGTAAATCAACAACGAAAACAAACAAGAAATTGCATATTTGTGTCTCCAAAGCGCAGTCTAAAAGAATTGATTGACAGCTATGAGAAAGACAATCAGATAAAATAAGATTGTGCCACGCTGTTCCAGTAATTGAACAAAGATTAATATAAACAAGAGATCGTATAGAACACCCTCTATGAAAATGGATTTCAGGGAACATGGTCAACCAGAAACCATTATGTTTGCGATCCTTCATCCACCAATGGAAAAAATGCTCCAGTTTCCCATTCTCGAAAAAGTGGATTAGCAACAGGTCGGCACAAAGTGGTTCATCATGCTCAAACCTGTGCGGATAGCCAGTTAAGGACGGTTTAGAGATCATCAAATTCCCACACATGGAATGAGAAGTCATGTATGATAAAGAGTGTCACATTAATAACATTGTGATTCACTGTTAAATGAGCACCACCTTTGCTAACATCCCCTCAACCTAACCTCTCCTCAACCAAAACAAAGGAAGAAAACAAGCAGCAGAAAGGGAAACAACAACACAAAGTTGTACAGGACTGAAACCTCATGTCTTAACAATCAATCAATGTCTAAATTGGGGCTAAACCTCAAAAAAGAAATTTGTTTTCCCTTTCTTGTTGTGGATAAGGTTGAATTTTCAAGAACTTAGAAAAGGAAAAATTCAAGAAACACTGATGAAGATAATAATAATCTTACCCGCAAAGTCAGTAACTTTATCAAACCTGAGGAGTGCTGTGATAATGAAAAATATAAACTGATAACCCAACTGCAAAAAAAAAAGAAAGAAAAACAGAATATCATAATCCAAAGAAGCAGAGAAGCCCCATGAAAGAATATAACCAAAAAAAAAAGTGGTTACTGTAACAATGGCAGTGAGGCCCAGGAAATGGAAATCCATAACAGTTCCCGATCGTCTTTCTAAGCTCCAAAGGCAACCACAACTACTGAAGCCATGGCAGGTTGGAGAGTGGCCACTTGGGCTAGGCTTTGTAAAATTCGTGTGGTTAAGATTTGTTGTGTAGTCAAATCCTACGTCCCTGGTTAGTTTCTTAACTAACCGATAAAAGTGCACGGTTTAACCCTTTAAATAGTTTGGTTTTAAATTTTTTGTCATATGATGAAAATGTTGCACTCTGCTGACTTTCGTCTCATTTTACATGAGTTAATATAATTTGGTGTGAAGTTTAAAAAGGAAGGAATTTTTTTGAAAGGTATGGTTTAAAAAAGAGATATGTATTTTTGTGTGACTATAAATTATTTCATTATGAATAAAATTAATATTTTAAAATTAAATTATTATTAACTCTAAAATATATTATTCTTTTTGGAACGAACTAAAAAAAAGTGAATCATACGAATTGAAACAGAGGAGACAGAAAGCTTAAATTTGAAAAATTTAAATTAAGAAAGCACAACACGCTCATATCTCAAATTTGGTAGAAAGAGCTTCAAAGCTTCAATTAAAATGTGAGTTTTCAAATTTGTTAGGTGTTCTAAATGAATTTTGTTTTGCGAGCACGAAGAGCTCGTATCTCAAATTTGAGAAATTTTAATGAGTATATGAGGTGGATTTTGATAAATTTTGCACATAACAATTCAAGGTTGAAGATATAAAATTCAAGTTGCACTAGCATTACCACTATTTTTCAGTGTATCACACTTTATCTCATAAATACAAGTGTGATTCACTGAAATACAGTGACATGCAAGCGAGAACAACATAGTTCTGGGTTTTCTTCTTCTTCCTCGACGGTATATATTGTATATTTCTTCTAAGACAGGCGATTGTATGTTGTATGTATATATTTGTATATTCAATGTATCTTCAACGCAAGATGGATTGTATGTGCGACTGTATGCGTTGATATAGGAAATATACCCATATATTGTATCGTGATTGTATATGTTGATACAACGAAATTGAGCAAAGCAGGAAGGTGATACATGCATACTAAACAATAAACAGAAGCTATTAATCATAATTAGGTAAATTATAGTAAAGTATTAATGATAATTACGTTTCAAACTATAGTTCATTATAATATTTCCTCTATATGTATCCATGACAAAATGAGTCCATCATTTGTGTGGGCCTAACCCGGAAATATGACAGTAGCCCATCAAATTCAAAACTATAAAGCCCAAAGGTTTTAGGGATTCCAAACCCATTGCCTCAAGATAACCCCCATTAAATTGAATTGAAAAATTACCTAATTACACTCATTGATTTACTATGTTTTTCATTATTTTCATTTATTTATAAAAATTTACTAATTCGGTAATTCGAATACATTAATTTATATATCTTAATTTTTTTCTTTATTTATCATAAAAAAATTTCAAAAAATGATAGTAGCTCCACAGATACTATAACAATATTTTTTTCTATTTTTTCTTATATTGGTACCTATTCAAATTATATCATTTATGAGATTTATCTTGGAATAAAAGCAAAAAAGTCAAAAAGGCAAATGTAGTGATGTCAGAAAATGTCGTACCAAAAAAAGTAAAGAAGCAATAAATTTCTTTTTCTCTTTATAAAATAATATTGAACTTATCAGTCTTCTTTCACTTTCAACTCTTAACTTTAACTCCTCAATTTTCTAAACTTTTCAAACACTATTTTGGCGGTCTCTTAACTTTAATTTGTCATATAGTTTTTATTTCTCCTTCTTTTCCAAAAACTCTTTTGGCAAATTGCTGTAAAAGGAAAAAAAAGAAAAAAGACATAGTCGATAGACTGCTTACGGTCGTCTGTGAGCCGTACAGCAATATTACAAAGACTAAATTCACGGAATGGGTTGGCCCACCCGTCGGATCTAAATTAATGTAAATTATATAAAATTTTTACTTAAAATTTTTATATATTTAAAAAAATTGTTGAATATTAAATTATAACATTAATTAAGTGTTTTTTTTAAAATAAATCCTTTATTAGGTTTATTTTCCCTGATGATGGAAATCTAGGGATGTGCAAAAATTCAACCGATTAATGAATCGAAACGATAAAAATGTTATTGATTTATTTTTATTGGGTTATTAGCTTATCAGGTTTTAGTGGTTTTGAAAAAAAAATTATTGGGTTCTCGGGTCGATATCGATTTTACTATTGAGTTATTGAGAAAACCGATAACCTAATAAAATTATAATAATTATTATTTTACCTCTCGTAAATATTAAATATTAGTAATTTCATAGTAATAGAACACTATAGCAATACTTTACATATTTTAATCTTTATAATTTTATGTGCTTAGTTATCCATTTTAGTATTTTAGTTTGTAATTAACTAATTATAGCTTTTGCAAACATAGTTTTCGTGCTCTATCTGCTTTTTATTAATACAAATTCTCATTATCATTTCATATCGGGTAAACCGAAAATCGAACCGTTAAGAATTTAAAACTGATAAACTGAAAACTTATAAAAATTATTTTATTGGTTTAGCATATTTAAAAATAAAAAGCCCATAAATCGAACCACTAATGTATAAAATTGAATCGAACCGTCCGATACACACCCCTATGGAAATCTATGATTTTGAAGGTGAAAATATTTATTACTTGAAGCAATCTCTTTCATCTTTTTTAAGGAAAAAGTAATTACGGCTCGCGGTAAACGTCTAATTATAATTAAAGTTTGAATTTTGTATAATTTACAGGGTGTATACAAATATTGTATGTAACTATATAAAAGTTGTACGCGAATTAAATTGTGTAAAATATATAAATATTGTAAATTATAT
>JAPFFP010000070.1:25832748-25845723 GCA_026153255.1 Solanum medicagineum
AGAAAAGGAATTACTGAAGTTTCACTTTTGAAAAGAAGATAAAGATGGAAGTTACATTGTTGCAGTGATCTTTCTTAGACGTTGAGCTATTTTTTGATTGATCTTGGGTATAGTGATATGACGTTAGTTGTCAATGAAATGAGCACAGAAGTGAATCATACCTTGCTACAGAATCAGGTGATGGTAAGTTGTAACCTCCAGCATGCTTTGAATCAGGTGATGGCAAACTATAACCATCTCCAACTTTCCGCTGAATAGGCTGTAAAGGCAATGGAGGCTTTCGGCGTCCAGAGGGTGCACCATGATCTGATTTCTCATCATCAGAGATAACACGGCCATGATATTCCCCTGTAGCTGGTGCAGTGTTCACCAAGGTAGCTGCTGACACAACGGCTGCACCACCAATTACAGTAGGAAGAGGCGGCGTTGCAGCTTGTGCAGCCAAGTGAAGGTAACCATCATCCAGATTTTGTGCATTTGAAGCTACATTCATGTGAGAAAAGTGCTCATCTAACCCGAGCATCTGATCGTGGAATCTTGCATTCATTTGACCATCTTCAGCCCTAACCTTAATTTGAGGCAAATTCGGCATAGATGGGGATGAAACACTGGACTCAAATGATGAGGTTGTTTCAACCATTGGCGAATCAGGCATAGTGGATTGCACTTCTTGGATTACATTCTTTGCCATTTGCTGATTATCTGCTGTCAAAGGCTCATTCTGAGCCTGATCCAGGTTTACACCAGAATCACTTTTGGGAATCCTTTCAAGCTCCAGAAAATTACTCTCCGCAGCTGAATCAGAGAGTCCTCTAGAAAGCAAGCTAGCATTGTTAAGAGCATCAACAAACCACGTTTCGGATTTAGAATCCGCCAGGAGGCAGCCCATGGAGGCTGCCGTTTCAGGTTTGGCAAGAAAAAGGAACAAACGAAGACGAGAAGGTTTCAAAGGTGAAGCTGACATTGCACGATCATATTCTTCGATCATGTTATCCAAGTCTTCATCAGTTGTGACAGATACAAGGGAATCAAGTTCTTCATTAGGTAGCTGATACTTCAGACTAAATCTGCGTCCACTGAGGAGAGTATGGGAAAGGCGAGTCTGAAGATCAGAAAGGGAGGACTGACGGTCAACAACCACAATGCGGGTGTCACCACCAACATAGCAGAGGGACTTATCGTGGGGACGGGGAATAATGTGACCCCCATAGCTGCATATGAGACGGAGTTTGGCCCCAGGGACCTGTGCCAAAGACTCCTGATCCCATGTATCATTTTGCCGGGAGCGCGGGGAGGAGCTAGCAGAATCTGTATTGTTTTGTTGAGCAATGGTAAGTATTGGAGTGGCAGTGATATGGGATGGAATAGGTGGAGGATCCATTGATTTTCAGATGGAAAATGGCCTAATGAGAACTCTACTGCTGAAGGCTTATTTTTGTACAATACTTAAAATAGTTGGACATATGGTATTATTATATATATATCATCAAAGCTTACAGCTAGCAAATAAACAGAGTTCAAATACTTACTGGCAACAGCTAATAAGTGATCAACAAGTGAATGTTACTTTTAATGCATGTAAAACAATTTCAAAAGATTCAAGAAATTAATTTATGAATTAAAGTCTATCGACCCATTATTCTCTTGAGGACCAAACAAATTTTTATGCTTGGCCAGTATGGATTCTTTCTAGTAAAAGGAGGATTTTACCCAAGAGATAGAAGGTGAGCTAAGAGTTAGGGAAATCCACGTGTGGTAGGACAAATTTGGAGTTTGGTTTCCACCTTATTTTTATATTTCCAACCTCTATCAATTTAAATTTTATTTTTGGGGCTCAACATTTCAAATTTGAGGTATAATTGAATTCATAATTTGAAGTTTAAATTTTTTTATAACAACTTTAAATTTAATTATTTATGGTCACACACGCATATGATCAAACTAAAACTTAATGGATTAATTTGAATACGTAAATTACACCCTTGAATTTGTTATTACATCCTACATGCGTACTGCGGAGTCGGTGTAAAGAGTTCATTTAAAAATTGTTTTGATGAAAACTTATATTTTATATAATTTGTGAAATATTTTGTTATTTAATTTCTTCTTTTATTTGTTGTTTTTGATAAAGTAAAGGAGGATAATTTTTTTCTATTATATCCTCAATTTATTAATATTAAGTTAATGTTTTTAGAAAATGTAATAAGTAAATATGTTTAGGACCCTATCAATTAATAGAAGTAAAATGATAAATCTATACCAATCATAGTTCTCTTAATAGGTATGCCAAATTAAAATTTGACAAGTAAATAGGAACGAAGGGGGTACTCTTTGTCCAATAATAGTTGTCAACTATTGACTTGACATAAGGATTAAGAAGCAGTAAATGATGGAGTAGTTCCAAATCACCATTATTAAATATAATTCATTTAAACATCGAAAAATAAATATGATTATTTAATTGTAAGCGTAAAATAGACTTAAAATGATAAATTATCCTTTGTTTTTATAAGAAAAAATAAAACCTGTAACCCAAAAGAAAAATTATTTACAGGTGCTTATCCTCTTACTTTCATATCCTATGTTTTTAACTATTCTCGCACATTGGATACCATCAGAGTATATTTATATTTTGATGGTATCAAAAACTACGACCTTAATAATTGTTTCTTAATTGTTTTTTATTTATTTCTTAAAAAGAAAAGTTCGATCCTATATGATACCGATAGGGTATTAACATACTAACGAAGTATCATAGAGGATTAAGCTCATACCTATATGATATTACTATGATATTATGTCTCAATGGAGTATCACAGAGAGTGATGTTGATATTATGCTGACATCATCATGCGCAAAATAAGAAAAGAAACTGAGATAAGTGGATAAATAGTTTATGTTGGGTCTATTAAAAATAATTTCATAATTAAGTTCATTTTATGTAATTTTCTTATTTTATGAACTAAATAATTATTATTGAACATTTAAAATATTATATTGAATACGTAAAGATGAACCGTGAAATGTGTTTTTATTCTTCGTTGGTGGAATGCATGCATGAGAAGTAGTGAGTATAGTGGCGGATATTAAAAGCAATCCAAGTTTCCATAAAAACTTTACCTTTATTTGTGTTTCCTTAAGATTTGCGAAGTTTGTACTCTCCGCGTCGAAACCCAATGGCATTCGCATGGAGATCCAAAAGACACCCTAAATATTTTTATTTTTATATTATTTTCAGAAAAGAAAAAAAATTTTAAGCATTGGTTTATTAGAGGCTAAATTATGATAATAAAAAATCATTCAATGTAATTAATTTTCAAACTCAAAGAAAATTATTGGAACTTTTTTTTTCTTCATATTTACTCGTTGTTTAATGAGATTCTTGAGTACTTTACTTTGGACAATGCTAAATTACTCAAAAAATTTGTCCCAAATTTGGGCCAAAAGGTATAAAGACAATATTAACTTTTCTCTTTCATATTAAAATGCTTGTTATTTTCAAGAATTACCATTCAATTCTAACACTAATTATAACACATGAAATATGAAAAGTTCTTATAATATTTATCTTGACTCAAAAGTCTTAAAAAAGTGGTCCACAAAATAGGGGTTTAAAATATAAATACGAAAAAGTCAAAAACACATTACCAAAAAAATCTTTCAAAATAAGTAAAATTTTCTACTCCTAATATTTGGTACATTTTTTAAAAAAATTGGAGAAGATGGTTAAAGAAAAAAGGCCAAGGCGGTTAAAAGAAAAAAAAAGGTCAAAACAACTATAGTCAAAAAAATTCTTAAAACATAGGTGAAAATTTTCTACTCCTAATATTTGATACTTAAAATGGACTAAAATTATAATTCTTAATTCTTTTTAAATTATATTAAAAGTCTTAATATTTAAATCTTTCCTTTTATTTAAAAATTATAAGAATTTTAAATTTATATCTCATGATAAATGTCTATAATAATTCAACCTCTTCTTTGTTCATGATTTTTGACTTTCAAGTTGGGGTAACAAAATTATTGTAGATTTAGTATTACTCCAAGTCAAATTTACTGATAGAATTTCAAGTAAATCTCATAAATTGAAGTTACAAAATTATTATTTTTCTCTCCAATTTTCATTGTATAATGATCAAAGATTCCTATACGATCATCTCAAACAAGTATGAATTTCGTTTATTAGATTATTTTTTTAAATTGAATATTATCTACTGAAAATAACCTTCTATTTCATGAAAATAATAATAATAATAATAAATTATGATAAGTTTTGTTTATACTCATGTTATTGTTGCATATATTATATGTGCTCCCAAACTATTATAGTGGTTATGATTATGCTTAGACGTCAACATGCCCATTCACCAATATCGAAAAGATTAGTATTTCACTCATGTTATTGTTGCATATATTATATGTGCTTCCAAACTATTATAGTGGTTACGATTATGATTAGACATCAACATGCCCATTCACCAACATCGAAAAGTTTAGCATTTCATCTCACAAATGTCTATAAAATTTTGTATTTGATAATATAATATAGATATTACAATTTATTTTTATATATTTATTAATTAACATGATAAACACGTGCAAAACTTGTATACTTGAGTAGTATAGTTCATATGTGTTGGACCAAAGGAAGTTAGACACTAATAGGATTTGATCATACAAGTCTTATCCCTTATGCTATGTTGGTTTGATAAATTATGAATCATTAATTATATTTGTTACAAAAAAGACATCTAATAAAGTATTTTTCTTAATTATTATATTTAAATTAAATTAAATTAAAATTTTCAAATATTAAATTACATGATTAAATAATTTTTAAACATAATTTGTGAAATATTACAATAACTCAAAACACTTTAGATCCACTAAACATCAACAATTCAATAAATCATGTGTATAGTTCATATATGTCCAACCAATGAGGGTCAGGCATTGATAGTATTGACCGTATAAGTCTTATCCTCTATATTATGCTAATTTGATAAATTATAAATCAATACATATATGTCTTACAAAAAAAATATTTACTAAAGTATTTTTTTATTTATTATATTTTACAAAATTAAATTATATGATTAAATAAGAAGGAAACTTTATTCTATTTATTATTTTTGTAAATTTATAAGGTAAAAACTATAATAAATGGAGGGCGGCATCGAATTCTTTATGAGAATTTTCGTCTTGGTTAAATTATTGTTTTAATTATTAATATTATTATATATTGTTATTGTTACATATGAAAGATTGTGATGATTAAGATGTATTAAGTTCTGGCTTATTTGTAGAATTTTATTGGAAGGTCCGCACTGCAGTTAAAAATTATTTAATCATATAATATAATATTTTAAAATATAATAATTAAATAAAAAATTTATTGAGTATCTTTTTTTATAACACATATATGTGATAATTCATAATTTATCAAATGGAAGTAACATAAGGGAGAGAACTTGTACGATCAATACTATTAATGCCTGACTCCCTTTGATTCGACATATATGAACTACATTACAAATAATGTTTACAAATTATTTAAACATATAATTTATTTTTTTAAATATAATAATCAGAAAAATTACTAAAATGTCTTTTTTGTAATACATATATGCAATGATTCATAATTTAGCAAATTGGCATAACAGAGGGGATAAAAGTTGTACGATCAATAGTATTAATGTCTAACTCTTTCGGCAAATATAAACTATATGCATGATTTATTTATTGACGTTTATTGGGTCTAAAGTGTTTTGAGTTGTCATTGTTGTAATATTTTACAGATTATATTTAAAAATTATTTAATCATATGATTTATTATTTACAAAAATATAATATTTAGAAAATCACTTTATTAGATTCTTTTTTTGTATCAAATACAAGTAAAGATTTATAATTTATCAAATTGACATAACATAGGGAATAAAAATAGTATGATCAATTCTATAAATTTTATACTTTCTTTGATTCGACACATATGAACTGACATTTTCATGTGTAAAGTGTTTTAAGTTGACATTATTACAATATTTTACAAATTACATTTTAAAATTATTTAATATATAATTTGATTTCTTTAAATATAATAATTAAAAAATACTTTATTAAATGACTTTATTATACCAATATTATTAATGTTTCATAATTTATAATTCGGTTCGAAATGATCATAGCTTTGGATCTGTGAAACTGGTGTCAATGATCATAACTTTGACTATTTGGTTCAAAATCTTTGATTAAAAGTTATATTTTGAGATTTTAATATTTGTGTTATCTCATTATTTGGAATAATATGAGTGGATAAATATTATGGGAATTGTCATTTTTAAACAAGATCTTTTCAAGTAATTTAAATATTTTTATAATTAGCAAATTATTTAATCTGCCGGTCAACTATGTCAATGTTATAAACTCCATTCGACAATAATTTAATTTATACATAAATATGTTATACATCACAAGAAAACTCGTAATAAATTAAACAAGAAAAAAATATAAACATATTTATACACCCCCACCAATAAATTATTAGCCAAATATGTTACACACATTATTTATTTATTTACAAAAATAATGAACTTTGTAATTCCTTTTCCGATGTTTGACTATAAAATCATTAAATAATTAATCATCTATCATTTTCAATATTTTGAAAATATAAGTGAAGGATATATATTTAATTTTTAAGATAAAGGGTAAAAATGTCCAAATACAAATTAGTTTATAATATGAACACATTTATTAATCATTTTGACCAATTTTGGGTCAAATTTTTTGGGCCAAAAAGGATTTTTCCCTTTACTTTATGTCTTTAAATGTACTCCTTTGTTCACTTTTAGTGGGTAAAATTTCTTAATTTGATTTTCACTTTTATTTATCATTTTTGAAAAATTAAGGTAGAACAATTTTTTTCCCGCATTATAATATCAATTTATTGTCATTGAGTTAATATCTTTAAAAGTAAATACATTTGAGAGTCTATCAATTTATAGGAGTAAAATGGTAAACTTACTCTAACATAATATTTTCTTAATAAATGTGTCCAGTCAAAATTTGACAATTAAAAGTAACGGAGAGAGTATTTCTTGAGGAATGTGTCAGCCGTAATAATTCACTTAATATGTATCACATGGATTATATATGTTCAAAAAATATAAATAGAATCAGATATACATCTTAAAATTTGAATTTTTCCGAGTTCGGTTATTCTGAGAACAAGGAAAAGATTGAAGAGTGATTATAGCATGGGCCTTTGGAGTATGATTTGATGATGTTAACAACAACAATTCAAAATTGATGCATAGTTTATATGCATGAATCTTCCCCAATAACTAACCAATGTCCCACACATTATGGGATACTTGATGGATACTAAAAGATTCAACTTAAATGTTACACACCCATAAAAAGAGAAAAAAGAAATACTACTACCTATAGAACTTCAGTCAAAAAGAATTTCTTTTTAGAAAAAAATATTTAAAACGTCCTTAAATTTGGCACGAATTATTAGTTCATTTTAGAACAATGATAGTATTAAGAATACCCTTTTACTTGACTAACTGAACTTAAATACACTTCTAATCTTGTAAGAAGGGTGAAACCCATCCCTATATTTTTGCTAAGTTAAGTGATATTTTTAACATTTGTGATAGACCGAGAGTGTATTTTAGTTTAATTAATCAAGTAGATGAGTATTTTGAAGACTGTCACTAATTTGAGGATCAAACTAATAATTTGCACCAAGTTTAAAAGTACTTTAAATACTTTTTTTCTTTTATTTATTATCAAATTCATGTGCATATCAACTTGTCAATCAAAGTGCAGTGAACTATGTCACATTTACGTTACCCAAAGGTAATGTTCCTAAATTCATGCATAATCAACAATGGATATTAGAAAAAAGAAAAAGTTATTTGTCTTATAAAGCAACAGTAACCCCAAAATATTTATCATATTTCATTTATTGAGAGTAAATTTAATAAATTTTTAGTGTTAAATTGGATTATATTTATTAAATATTTTAGTACTAAAACTTAGATATCTGAAAATAAAAATTATGCACATGAAAATTACCATGAGCTACAACTTTTCTTTGTAATATCATATGTTGAAAAAAATAAACATCTTAAAATATTAATCAAAATTTACGTTGTTTCGCTCCATTACTCGAGCAAGGTGCAAATCTTTGCTTTAGAGAAAAAGAAACTCTACTTTTTATCTAACAGAAGTATTTATGGCACATATTCCTTAAAAAAGTACAGTAAAAAATAACTTCCACTCCTATTTAATTTCGTGTTCTTTCTACACCTCTCCAAATTGAAGCTACTTATATACACTTTCGAGGTTTTTTAAGAATAAATTAAGTTATTTACTTCAATTAGTGGGTGCATTTTCATAAATAACTCAAAATATTAACAAAGACAAAAGAAATAAACTCCTTACGCGTAGAGGGAAAACTCCCCCCCCCCCCAAAAAAAAAACTTATCTTTCTTATTCATATAAAATTATCAAAGTACAAGTTAATTTATAACAAATATAACTCATATTTTATTTACTTTGAAGCTCAATTATTTTACACGAATATTTCTCATTTTGAGAAATAATAAGCACTCCTTGCCAATGTATTGTGTTTTCGGTAAAGTGCACATATAATTAAATTTGAGACCACTATCGATTAAGCCACAACAAAAATTTATAAACTTAATCACTTTATATTCACTTTAATTGATTATTGCCCATGTCAAATCAAGCGATACTCCAGTTCCCTCCTATGGGCCTCCAGGCATTGCAGGTCCATAATATCTCTCCTGGGCCGTCCATCTAGCCCAATTAATTACTTTTGGGTTTGGATCAAATACAGTTTTGGGTCATAGTTTTGTATGATGGATTATTGTGGGGTCATCCACACAAATATTCCTATTTTTGGATAATTTTTAAATCTTGTCTTTAAATTTGATGAACTTTAATTTTTAATCATTCAACTTTTTAAGTAAAAAAATATTGACAAAGATACTTCACACTGAAAAGAATAATTAATTAAGTTTATATTTTGAATCATAATGCAAATTATGCTTTAAGATACGTGTCGCTTAATTTCTACATAATTTATGTTGATCGATAAGTTCAATATAGAATCCCATGAATTATGTCATAAAAGGCATAACTTAATTTCTATAGAATTTATGTCAAGAAAGGCAATATCTCAGTTTCAAAATCCAAATCTTACAAACTAATGACGAACATGATGAAGGTTTTCTCAACTTATGTCGATTACACAATTTTATAGCTACTTAAATCTTACCAAATTTATATTGGACAAGGCCAAAGTTCTTTAAGCTTATGCAAGGAGAAATTAGGTCAAAACAACAACAACAACATTACCCCAATGCCTCAAAGGCTCCCACCCATTGCGGGGTAAGGGGGGCTCAGATGTACGCAGCCTGACCCCTATGTTTAAAAGCATAGCGCGACTATTTTCGGATGACCCATGATGAGCGTCGAAAGTTGCATTGACTAACTACTACTTCACAATTGAAAGAAGCGCAGACAGTTTAAAGAGTCATTTTGCTTTATTCCATCATACCTCCAAAGCCAAAAAATAGTGAATTTTTGGCTCCATCCAAGATTGATGAAAATTCAAGGAGAAATTAGGTCATAGATAAAAAAATTTGATCTTCAATTTTTCATTAACTAAATAACAAAGATTAAAATTAATGACCATTATATTTTATTTTTTATTTTTTTGAAAAAAAACAAAAGCTAGATTACTTTGAACAGGGGCAACCCCGACAAGAACTTCATTATCATGAAAGAACATTTTTCTAATATTTTTGGACTGAGTTGCATGAATTACTCTTTTTTAACTTTGTCCTAAAGCAAGTAAACTTATGTCCTAGAATACTTCTAAGTTACTTTAGATGGATAGTCAATTTTTTTTAATTCATGCAATTGTAAAAGAAAATATGCGGTCGATAATTTAGGAAGAATTATTTCAATATCCTCATAAAGTGTACTACAATGAAATATAAATTCTTTAGAAATTAAAGCCATATGAGACGTAACTCAAAAAGTATTATGATACGAAAATCTATATTTATAATGTATTTTTCTAATTTTAAGGTCTAAATTCAGGACTTAACACAAATAAGTGCAAATGACCCCAATTTTGTTGGTGTGAGAGCTAATGACATGTAAATATTATCATTATTAGGTCATTTATCTTGTAGCAACTAGCAACTTTTTTGTGGAAAAAGAAGTATCATTCTACAACATTAAACAGAAAATAGACTATTAGCTAATAAATATCTGATTCCATTAAAAAAAAGAAAAGAAAGTGGGCATTGTTCCCCCAAGAATGAAGAAACAATTTACGTGTCATAAAATCGAATAACAGGAAAATATATGAATAAATATAAAAAAGAAGAAAGAAAGAAAGAAAGGGAATTCCAAATAATTGGTCTTGTGGGTCCTATGAACCATCTTGAATTCAACAAAACCTGAATAAGTGGGCCAATATAAGTTAAGTATAACAATGTGAAAAAATAACATATGATATATATATTTATATTATACGATCATAGTTTGAAAAATTATAACTTATAGCTAAAGTTAGGATTTGATTGCTATAGTTAAAATTTTATTGATATTTTCTCTTTCTTATCTTCCTCCCTCTCGCCTCTCTCCTCTCTCGCTTCAATTTCTTATAGATACACAATTATGATTGTATATCAGCTACACATATATAATTACTTTGACAGATATACATAATCAATTCGACAATTTACTTCTCTTCACTCTCACTCGCCTCTCTCCTCCCTCTCCCAATCTCGTTTGTCAGTATTACAAATATATATGTATATGCATATATTAATTACACATATACATTATTTGACAGATATATACATACAATTTGACAAATTTATATATACAATTCGCCTCTCTCGATCTCGCTCGCCTCTCTCCTCTCCTCTAGGTCACATAGCTGAGGTTATATTGTGTAATTATGTAAAATATAGTTATTTGACCGTATGAAATTTCAATCCTAAGCTATTTATGAAAATTTCCCCAATTTTTATTTCCTATTTTAATGATCATGATAAGGTTTGACGCGATTCATAAAACAAATTTATTTCGAAACGTCCATTGCCACAACATTAATATCCCAACATATTCTGTTCAATTGTCATACTTTAAAAAAGAAAATCTTTTTCCTATGATCATTCATTAGATTCTAAGAAACCAAAATAATTGGAGTAATCTGTTTCAACAGCAATATTATGATCCAAATGAATTTCAAGACATTATCAAAATGGGTTGTAACCCCACACAACAAATCTACACGTAATAATGCCCTTTTCTATGGGGGAAATATTTTGGTTTTGGATCCCCATTTGCCTTTTTTGGAATAAACCATATAAATCATTATTGGTATTTTTACTATGAAGTAACTTTAATATTTTTGTTTTCTTGTTCATCATCATTACTATTTGCTCTGTTCATTTTTATTTATCATTATTTCATTTTTTGAAGTCAACTTAACTAAATTTCAAAGCTAAATTGAAGTAACTAAATTTAATATTTGAAATCCAAAATTTAAATAGTTGAAAACTACATAAAAAAATGCGACAAGTTGCAATTCTTCTCATATTAATATGATGAAAAAATATATCTTAAATTATTGGTCAAAGTTCATATAGTTTGACCTCGATAAGTGAAATAGTGCCAAGTAAAAATGAACAGAGAGAGTAATACTCAACATAGTGCATAGCACAAAAATCTTCCCGAAACAAGATAGTACTCCTTTCATTTTAAGTATTTATTTGATTTTGACCTAGCGCGAAAATAAAAAAAGAGACTTTCAAATCTTCGAATTTATAATTAATATATAGAGTATACTACTAAGGCGTCCTTTACCAAATAAATATTAAAGAATTATCAAACAAAAACGAAGATACTTTTTGGAATTAACTAAAGATCAAAATAAAACAAATAGAGTGAAAATATTTTAAAGAAATTGAGATATGTTTTTCTTTTTTGAATTAGTATAGCAAGATTTTCATTTTTGACCAAAGACCCCAGCATTATAGGAATCAGCTACGTCTTCAAATGGAATTGATTGGTAACTTGTCAAAGCATATTATTTTTGTGTCGTCCAATCATAAAAATTTGACCAATCTTATTATACTACTCTGATTATTCGATTCGATATTTTACTTTAAAAGTATCTTTTCTTCATGTTTTACATCATGTATTAATTTTATAATCTAAAATATGTCATATTAAAAATTAATCCAAAAAGATAGTCTTTTTAGAATAAAGTAACACACCAAATTAAAATTTTAAAAAATTATTTATCTAATTATTAAGTAATACAATTAAATATAGTTACCTACCATTACTTTTTTGGAGTAATTAATCGTGTGAATATTTGTTACCTCATTGATTCATAGAATTTAAACTCTCTTTATCTTATTGGCATATCATTTGGCACCAACTTTGTGTATTTTTTAAATTAAAGTTGTAAATGTAAAAGAATAATTGAATGAATATTTTAGAAGAACCATTTGGAACCGCAGCCGACAGCCACTCAGCCAGATCGCATCATGAATATTTTTAGGTTTACGAAAAATATCTTTCCGACTTATGAAAAACGTAATATGAAAATTAAAAAAGAACGAGGAGAATAACTTTCTTATAATCTTTTAGAACTTTGATGAAGCATAAATTGCTCTTCTAATATCGATGAAAATAATTTTGAAATCTAATTGATCAAATATTGTATTTTTAAAACTAAATTAGATTGCATTAGTTCGATATTTTTAAAGAAAAATTTTTAATAGTTAAAATCTATAAGAAAAATAATATACGTTATAACTTTTTATATTAAGATGATTAAAAGAATACATAATATTGATCAAAATTCATATCGTTTAACTCTAAAACGAATTTATACCAACTAAA